>JASAMX010003809.1:0-23763 GCA_030248175.1 Microlaimidae sp. YZB2_3 | reverse complement strand
TTTTGTACCGGTTAACCGTATTGCTCTATTGAAAACGTATTATTTTTATATTAATAATAAAGTTAAATTTTTTAGCATTTTTTATCGAATTCATTTTAAAATTTATTGGATTGGGCCCTTCAGAATATTTCAACTCTGGCTGGAATTTGTAAGATGTTTGTATTTGATTTATAGAAAAACTATAAAATTTGTTTTGATTTGATTTACGTTAGTTTAATAAAATTACTATATCACAACTGTTTTTAGCTAGATAGGTAGCTTTTATCTGACTGAAATAATAAAATAAAAAATGGTGTATATTGCAAATAAGCCGTATTTGTAAACAGTTTCGTCGTTAATCTGACACAAAGAGTCACAATCAGCATAAAATACTCCTTTAACTGTGAAACTGCGAAACCCCCGGAATGCGAAACCCCCGGAACACCGAACCCGGAACCCGAACCGGAATTGAGATTTTCCAAAAATCCGGACCAGAAACCGGAACCGGAATTGAGATTTTTCAAAAATCCGGAACCGGAATTCCAAATTTTGCCCGGAACATCCGGAACCCGTAGCCGGAACTGCTTATTATACTGCGAAATCCCCGGAACCAGAATCAAAATTGAGATTTTCCAAAAATCAGGAAAGGAACACCAGAACCGGAACTGAGATTTTCCAAAAATCCGGCACGGGAAATCCAAATTTTGCCCAGAACATACGGAACCCGGAACCGGAACTGCTTATTAAATTGCAAAACCCCCGGAACCAGAATTGAGATGTTCCAAAAATTTGGAACAGGAACCGGAACCGGAATTGAGATTTCCCGAATCCCAAACCGGAATTCCAAATTTTGCCGGAACATCCAAACCCCGAGACCGGAAACTGCTTTATTATTGGAAATCCCCGGAACCAGAATCAAAATTGAGATTTCCAAAAATCGAGAAAGGAACCGGAACCGGAATTAGAATTTCCAAAATGCAGAACCGGAATTCCAAATTTTGACCGGAGCATCCGGAACCCGGAGCCGGAACTGCTTATTATACTGCGAAATCCCCGGAACCAGAATCAAAATTGGATTTTCCAAAAATCAGGGGAAAGGAACCGGAACCGGAATTGGGATTTTCCAAAAATCCGGAACCGGAATTCCAAATTTTGCCCGGAACATCCGGAACCCGGAACCGGAACTGCCTATTAAACTGCGAAATCCCCGGAACCGGAACCAGAATTAAGATTTTTCAAAAATCAGAAAAGGAACCGGAACCGGAATTTGAGTTTTCCCGAAATCAGGCCAAATTCGAATTCCAAATTTTGCCGCTGAACGTTCCGGAACCCGGCAAAGCCGAAAACCTTATTATACTGCAAAATCCCCGGAACCAGAATCAAAATTGAGATTTTCCAAAAATCAGGAAAGGAACCGGAACCGGAATTCGAGATTTTCCCAAAATCCGGAACCGAAATTCCCAAATTTTGCCCGGAACATCCGGAACCCGGAGCCGGAACTTGCTTCCTATACTCCCGAAATCCAGAACAGGAATCAAAATTGAGATTTTCCAAAAATCAGGAAAAGGAGACCGGAACCGGAATTGAGATCCCAAAATACGAAAATTTCAAATTCCAAATTTTCCCGGACATGCAAAACCGAGACCGGAACTGCTTATTATACTGCAAAATCCCCGGAACCAGAATCAAAATTGAGATTTTCCAAAAATCAGGAAAGGAACCAGAACCGGAATTGAGATTTTCCCAAAATCCAGAACCGGAATTCCAAATTTTGCCCGGAACATCCGGAACCCGGAGCCGGAACTGCTTATTATACTGTGAAATCCCCGGAACCAGAATCAAAATTGAGATTTTCCAAAAATCAGGAAAGGAACCGGAACCGGAATTGAGATTTTCCCAAAATCCGGAACCGGAATTCCAAATTTTGCCCGGAACATCCGGAACCCGTAGCCGGAACTGCTTATTATACTGCGAAATCCCCGGAACCAGAATCAAAATTGAGATTTTCCAAAAATCAGGAAAGGAACCGGAACCGGAATTGAGATTTTCCCAAAATCCGGAACCGGAATTCCAAATTTTGCCCGGAACATCCGGAACCCGGAGCCGGAACTGCTTATTATACTGCGAAATCCCCGGAACCAGAATCAAAATTGAGATTTTCCAAAAATCAGGAAAGGAACCGGAACCGGAATTGAGATTTTCCCAAAATCCGGAACCGGAATTCCAAATTTTGCCCGGAACATCCGGAACCCGTAGCCGGAACTGCTTATTATACTGCGAAATCCCCGGAACCAGAATCAAAATTGAGATTTTCCAAAAATCAGGAAAGGAACCGGAACCGGAATTGAGATTTTCCCAAAATCCGGAACCGGAATTCCAAATTTTGCCGGAACATCCGGAAACCCGGAGCCGGAACTGCTTATTATACTGCGAAATCCCCGGAACCAGAATCAAAATTGAGAATTTTCCAAAAATCAGGAAAGGAACCAGAACCGGAATTCAGATTTTCCTAAAATCAGCAACCGGAATTCCAAATTTTGCCGGAACATCCGGAACCCGTAGCCGGAACTGCTTATTATACTGCGAAATCCCCGGAACCAGAATCAAAATTGAGATTTTCCAAAAATCCGGAAAGGAACCGGAACCGGAATTGAGATTTTCCCAAAATCCGGAACCGGAACCGGAATTCCAAATTTTGCCCGGAACATTCGAAACCCGGAACCGACACTGCCCAGCACTACAAAATAGTAATATGGTAATAAAAAAGTTACCCCTTGCAATTTTCGGTCGCCTGTGGAGCGGCCTTATATTTAATAATTATAATAATTAAATTAATTATGAATTAATAATTATAATAATAATTATAGGCATAGGTGGGCCGGGGGGGGTTGGGGGGTTATACCCCTCCAAAATTTCGGATTTTGCTGACCCCCCCCTAAATTTGGGGTAGTCGGGGACACCCCCCCCCAAATTCGCCTCCCGGAGAAAAATTTTTAAGCGTTATAAAAGGGCTAAAAAAAATTTTCCGCGCTTCGCGCGAAGAGTTAATTGTTAATTGACAATTTATCTTAGTTTTTCGATTACAAATCGATTATCCCGTTCAGTAGTTAAGGTATACAGTTTAATAAAACTACTATAAACTCTATATTATCCTTTAATTAACGTTTTAAACACATGTTTTAAATGTGTAGGTATAAGAAACCTTAAATTTTGTAATAAGTATCATCTGGAAATAAAATTTCAAGTGTATTTTAGCGCCTTAAATTAAAAATTTTCTCCCCTGGGAGGCATTTTAACCCCAAACCACCCTGACAAAGAGCTCCGACCCTTGACCACGCTGGGGAGCTCTTGCACCCCAGCCAGACCCGCCATATCTGGGGAGCTGCCGCCCCCAGACCCCCTTCAGGGTTAGTAGTGCCCCCCAAATGAAATCCTGGGCACGCCACAGCAAAGGGGGGAGGTCTTACCCCAAATTTTTGCCTTTGCCAAGCTAAGAGAGGGGTCTAGACTGCCCTCCTGGCTACGCCCATGTATGTATATAATCATTAATTAAATATAAGATTATGGATTAAAAAGTTTGTGATACTTGACTTTACAATCAAGACAATAATATTACTATTCTATTATTATGTAATTATTAAAAAAAACTATGATTTATAGTCTAATTATAAGAATATATAAACACATTATTATTATAAGAATTAAAAAATAAAATATATGACTTGCAATAAGTAATGTTTTATTTTAATTTTACACAGTTTTAAAGCATTTATAAGCTCGTTTTACGTTTTTTTAAGCGTTTTAAGCCCATTTTACGGCAGCGCGGAGATATTGGGTACACCTCCTTTCTCCTTAAAATTTGGGTCTTGCCAGACACGCCCCCCCCCCCTAAAATTTGACCCCCCCCCCCCTTATACCCCCAAAAAATCCGAGAGGCTGCCCACCTATGATTATAGGCTATAATTAACCATCCCCTCCCAAAATATAAATCCGCCGAAACTACCTAGTTATAGAGATAGAACACGGTGACCAAAAAGAAAAACTCAAATATCCTAATTTAAGGAAAACTCTTCAAAAATCCTAAATCGATAGTAAAAATGAACGCGTCAGATTTGGTCTAAATTAGTGATGTTCCCCGGAGCTTCGATCTCCGGAGCTCAGGAGCTCCGCCCTATTTTGGTACTAATTTTACAAATAATTAAAGAGTAGTAATATAAATTATTTTATCAAAAATTTTTTGTAAACTAAATTTTTTTCAAAACTCATTAAGCCTAAATTTGCAAGTAGAATAATTTAGAAAAGATTAAATACGCTTTAAAATCGCTCATTTAAGGGGCGAAGCTCCCTCCGTTATAAATGGCCGGAGCTCCGGAGCATGATATTTCAAGATAGGAACATCACTGGTCTAAATATTATCTTTATAAACAGCCGCACCTTTCTGTATTATCCCACGCATATTGTTTATCGATACTCGCGTGTGCATTTTGAAGCCTTTTTCGTGTAAGCAGAAACTTATAAAGTTAAGAACGTGGGCGCCAAGAAAAAAACATTTGCTTCTCCAAGTGCGATATTAACTAAGCTACACGCGGAGAAAAAATTGCTAATTTTAAACTTAATATTAAGCCGCAAATAAATCTAATGGATGTCGTTTTTTAGAAAAGTTGTTTCGATATGTAGCTAAGAATTCAAGACACTCTCTGATATATATTATTTCCTATAAATCGAGCGGAATGTACAATTCGGCCTTTTTTGCAAATAGTGTACACTATTATTGTACAAACTTTGGTTAAATTAATCTGCATTATAATTTACTTACTTATTAGCCTAACAGATTAATTTTAATACTTTTCCCCTAAATTCTTAAAGAAGTAGCTTAACAGTTCAATCATGCTGTAGTGGCTAAAAAAACGTTGTAAGTTCCATAATTGTACAAGATAATAGTAAACAGTGATAGCCTAAAATATGAAGGCCGTCTCCAAACCATAATGCACTTGGGTTGGGCCTATGCTTACAATTTAAATCTGGTTTAAATTGTACAATTTACGTTTTAGATACGAATTATTTGTCACTCTGGGTGCTATGGTGGGAATAGCTCTTCACAACGACAACAAACGGTTGTCCCACTTTATTCTTCTTCGATTTTTGGGCTTGGCTCAACTTTTAAGATTGAAACGAAGTTACCGCGATATTTTTAACACAATCCGCATTCTCATTCCTCGGTTTTTAAGGTCAGTTTTGTTAAAATTCATTCGTGACGTTATAAAGGTTTTTTATTCGAATATAATATATTCCACCAACCCGCTCCTTGCTGTAAACGCGCGGGCATTATTATGTTAACATTTTTTAGTTATCTGTGAAAAAATATTTCATCTTCACAATGACATAAAGACTCACAATGAGGATAAATTTAACGTAACTTGGACTCTTAACGTTCTTAGTATCGTCGTTACTACGGGAAAATAAGTCAGAAGCGTCGTAAAATATTCGTAACTGTGACTTTTTTTATATCTTAACACACAAATAATTTAAAGAAAATGAGTCAGAGTTGTTTTTCTATTGATTGTGACTCTTTGTGTCTGAGTAACGACGGTATTTTGTATGTTGAAAAATAAAAAAAGAATCACAGTTTTACAAGTATTTTACGACGACTTGATATTGACATACGAAACCAATCTCTTGCCGATATTCGTAAAATATCTTGGATTTGTTAAGATACAACATTTTGTTATCGTTTGCCAACAACCAATCGTTCGATTAGGAGCGGTCTGGACCAAGGGCGTAGCAAGAGCGGGGGGTTATGGGGGTTGTAATCCCCCCTTTTTGAGCTGGCGGAGGCGCAGGCGGAAAATTTAGGGGTCCTAAGAGAACAATTTAAAAAAATTTTCTCGTGCTTCGCTCCGCTCAGCGCTCGACATTCATATACCTTTTTACAACTTTTAAATGATGTTTCTACAAAGACAATTTTTTAAAATTTTTTCGTGCTGTCGCACGATTTTTAATGTTTCGTCCTTTTTAAACTTAAAATTTTTTTCGAGTTTAACTTTAAAAAACAATGCAAATAACAACAAAAAGAATTACTTAGCGCGAAGCGCAAAAAATTTTTACCCTTTTTAAATGTTTTTTTACGGTATTTTAAAAATTTGGAGTACAACCCCCCCCCCCCTTTTTGAAAAATTTGTATGGAGTGCAACCCCCCTTTTCCGAAATACTGGCTACGCCCCTGGTCTGGACCGTACAACATTTTTAACACTGTTATCGTTTAAAACATTAAATTTAAAGAAACACCGAATTCTTTAGGATTTATTTTAATAAAACTTAGGAAGTTTTGAAATTAACAGCAGAAATAATAGATTAAAATGGTGAAATGGTAAAAATACTGTTAAAAAAAAATGTTTATAGTTTTTGGCGATTATTCAAGTGCAGTTTATTTGTTATTTACAATCTTGTGGTTTTATTACCAATGTTTAGTGCGGGTATTGTTCTGATATTAATTTACTACTTCTTCGCAATAATTGGAATGGAGTGTTTTTTTGATGCAACTGAACATTTGAAAAACTGTTGCAAGTTAGTCATTATTTTGCCTTATTATGCAATAAAAACTTTATGAAGTCAAAAAATAATTATTATGACTATTGGCATAGACATGTAACAAGTCCACCTGTTGTTTTAATCTTTCAGAAATACGACGTCCTATAAATCGTCGTTACTACGTCAAAATGAGCCACTGTCATTATAAAATACACGTGACTGTGACTCATTCTGTAGTTAATACAATATTGTTTTAAATTTAAAATGAGTCACAGACACACATTTTTTTTTTTTTTTTTTGGAACTCTGGCTTATTTTGCCGTAGTAACGATGAAATAAATGCGCGTGGTTAAGTAAAATTAACGGGCGATGCAACTTAGCACCTCAGTCGGTGAAGAGCTAAGGCAGTAGACTACACTGTAGTCTACTACCCTGTAGTGTACTTAACCTGTACTGACTACAGGTTAAACTCTTGCATCGCCCGTTTTTCCGTAAAAAAAACTGTAAATAAAACAAAATAGGGATTATTCCCGCCCCGCTTATTTAACACGGTGGAGGGATCAAGAGCAGGAGAGGAGTCATTTTTTAAGCTGGGTTGTGCAAAAAGAGTAGCAAAAAAAGAAAAACAACAAAATCCGTCAAAAGCGGCATTACTTTAGTAAAAAATAGGCCAAAAATTGTAAAAATAGGTAATAGTGACAGGAACGTAACGAAGGGGGCGGTGCCCTCCCAACCCCCGAAACGGTCGGACAAGGGGAAAAATAAAGATAGTGGTCGGGCGGGGGGGAGGACCGCCCCCCCCAAAATGAAAGCCAGATAGTAAAATTTAGAAGTTTTCAGAGGCTAAAAATTTAAAATTTTTTAGCGCCTCGCTAATCGCTCGACGAAAAGTCCCCCAAAAACCAAAACAATTTCTCCGCTGAGCGAAGCGGATTAGCCCCTAAATTTTCCAGCCGCCTATAGCATTAGCTCGGATTTTTTTTCATATAGGTAGCGTAGGTACACTAAAAACATGGATTCGAGATACTGCACATGTGCTTTGGTTTATAATGTGGGTGTAGCCAAGGGGTCTGAAAGGTCTCTAAATTCCTTTTTTTGTGAAATCCAGGCTCTGCCAATGTGTGCTAATGTAATTTTTAACTAAAAAAGAGGTTTTTACCGCTAAAAACATTAAATAATACGTTATTGGGCCGAAAACAGTGTATTATACAGCTTTATCTACGTTTATCTTTGCTTTTTTAACGTTTTAAAAAATTATTAAGGAAGGGGGGACTCCGCCCCCGACCCACAATGAAACGCTGGGTACGTCCCTGAATAGTGAATGTTTTTTTTTATTTTCGAGCGGGGTGGGGGCATCAAAACCGGGGGTACAGCCGCTAATAAAGCAGGGGGAATCACCGGACTGTGCACAGTTCTAGTATAATAATATTAAATTTTGTATTAATATTCAATATCAAGAATTTCTGAAGGTATTGCGTGCGTTGTAGTACTATTAATTTTTTTAGGGGAAGTCCAGTGGAACACAACTTCTTTTTTGATCCCAAAACCCCCAATAATAGCGGATTCTACTACGATAATTCTTTCGAAAATTTACTAGTCAGCGGCGGTATGTGAATAAAATTTTATTTAATTCGTGTGTGAAAATATACGACAGTGCTTTAAAAAAATTTCGATAACACCACATCTAATTTTGTTTGTTTGATCTGATGTCAATTTTCGTTCCAAAAAAAGTTTTTGACCAAGTGTTAGATATCAGCTGCTAAACGGCAATATATTATTAAATCCGCGGTACCATGATTTCATAAATTTTTGCCATTTAGCTGCAGACGATATGAATGATTGCTTAAAATTTCGCATATTTTTATGTTTTTAGTCACGCTGTGGGATCTGATGGTGGTCAATAATTGGTTTATAATAATGGAAGGTTTTACGCTGACAAGAATGGAAATGAAAGTTGCGGGCGATGAAACGAGGATATATTTTATGTTCTATTACATTGTTATGATGGTAGGTTTTCGTTTGTTTTTTTTTAAAAATTATTTATATTAAAAAAGTTCGTTAAGGTATTACTGAATGAATTAACTTTTATAAAAACGGATTAAAATGACAAAAACATCTATAAGCTGATCCTGTTGTGTAAATTTTTGATATTTTTTAAAATCAGTTCTTTGCGGCTTACCGACATTTTGGAGTAATGTCAAATTTTCAAACTCTGTTTGAAGTAAATAAATAATATTTCCTGATGTAAGGACCCGTGACAATTTATATAAGTAGCAATTCAAAATAATAATAATAAAGTTGAATTTAATCGATTTCAGGTGGTACTCTCTATTGTGGTGGCTTTTATCTTAGAGGGATTTTTGTTTCGTATTCAATGCAGCCGAGAAGCCAGCGAGGAAGGCACCGAAGGTTTGTTAAATTTGCGACAACCCTCCGTTTTGATGATGTTTCTAAAGTTCGACGCCTTATACGACAAGTTCTAACGTAAAATTGGTCGGCGATGGTTAAGCTGGTTCATATATATGACAAAACGGGTTTTGGACAAAGTCCAAAGGATAAAAGTCCTTTGGGCTTTGTCCAAAGGACAAATACAGCGTAAAAACGTCCTTTGGACTTTGTCCAAAGGACAACGTGTTCCTCTTTTTTGTCTTTTGAACTTTTCCCTTTGGATTTTGTCCTTTGGACTTTGTAAAATTTTAAGAACAAATTTTAAGTAGCATTCATACTTCGTCCAAAGGAAAAAGTCCAAAGGACGTTTTGGCTTGTATAAAGGACGTTTTGGCTTTTCTAAAATTGTCCTTTGGACTTTGTCCAAAGGACAATTTTAGAAAATTTTACAAAATTGTCCTTAGGACTTTGTCCAAAGGACAAATTTTGTTCTTTTTTTGTCCGAAAAAAATTGTCCAAAGGACATTTTTTTCGTTTTGTCATAAGTATGAAGCAGCCTTAACGCATCACGTCAATCATTGAGTGCCGGGGCTGGAGCTTAAGGTTAAGTATTATCGCCCATTTTTCAGTCAACCAAAAAAAAACTAATTGTTTTACATTATTTTTTTTTTAAAAAAACTTGATTTATCTGGCCTTAATATCTGGGCGTCACATAACCTTTATTTTAAAAACTAAAGTTTATTTACAATCATATGTGAACAAAGTGGTTGGGAGGTTATACCTCCTCCCAAAAAAAATCTCGAACCCTTCCCACACCCCCCTAAAATTTGGGGGTAGAGGTTCCAATACTAAAAACGAAATATTTCGAGTATACTCACAACATTTTTTTGGAACACCCCCACCTCCAAAATCCGATTCTGCCCACTTCTGTTTTTACAATGATAATAATATTATGCTCTGTTTTAAAGTGCTAAAATTTACCCCGCCATAGTTTATGCAGTCGTTTAAGTTTAAAAAGTTTTCCCCGTTATTCTAGTTAAAATGTTGAAATTCTTTCATTCACACTTTATATTGAATATCAAACTTTTATCTGAAAAAAACTCCAGTTTTTGTTTTTAAAATTAAAACAAATTTCCACCTTTTGTAATCGATGTTGACAACCTTTTTAACAAGGTGTTGACTATATTTTGTCAATTTGGGATGAAAATAAGTGAAAAGAAAAGCTAGTTTACAGACATGTGCACTGACCCCCCCCCGGGGTTAAAACGGGGGGGGCAACTTTTTTGAAACGGGGGGGCAATAAAACGGGGGGGCAAGCAGGGGGGAAAGAAAAAAAAAGAAAAAAGGAGAAAAAATAGAAAAAAAAGAAGGGAAAAGGGAAAAAAGGGACAAAAAAAGCGAAAATAAGGTAAAAATAGGTCTAAAATGGCTTAAAATACATTGAAATAGGCTAAAAACTGCAAAAAATTCGCGATGATGGCGTCATCATAGGTCAAAAATGGCGTCATATTTTTAGGGTACTTTTTCATTTTTTGGCGGGGGGGGGGCAATAAAACGGGGGGGGGCAAATCCTCCAATAAAACGGGGGGGGCATTTTCAGACCGTGCACAGGTCTGAGTTTAAAAATATTTAGATGATGGAAATTTTCGAATTGAAATTACCGCTGGAAGATGGGAAATGGATTTTTTGTGTTCCAAAGGGGATACCATTTATGAAGACGAAATGAAAAGCCTATGCTCCGCTGTTTTTGAGGTATTTTAAGTGCAATTGTAAATTTCTCGGTCTGATTTTAGCTTCATTATAAAATTTGTTGCTTGCCAAACCTTATAAAGATTGATAAATAATAGGTATGTTATGCCTAAAAATATGAATATTAGAATTTTAACACCAAATTTTTACAAAACAATTTAATATAAAAAATTAAAATGTTTGCATTTTAGTGTGGTTTCTGGAGCTCCAAGCTCCAAAGCGGTGCTATGGTTTTAGGAGCTGTGTTCAAAATTCCGTCTTACTATTTTTGCACTAATTTTATGAATAACTAAAGAGGATTATTTTCTTAAAAATTTTTTTTTCAAAACTTACTGAAAATGATAAAAAAATAGTCTCAAAAATTCAAATGAAGTAACTTTAAATGTATTTCAAGCTTAAATAGGCTTAAAATCGTTCATTTAAGGGGCAAAGCTCCGAAGCTCCCTCGGTTTTAAATAGTCGGAGCTCCGAAACATGATATTGGATGTTAGGAACATCACTAATGACGTGTTTTTTTAATAGCAGCGCGAACGTTTTAGGCTACTTAAAAGATTCGATAACTTAACAATTTGGGGTTACTATCGGTGTAGGGACGCTGGTTTTTTTTATTAGAATTTAGGAATTTTTATTCAAAAATGGAAATGAAGTTTTCAGAAGTATTCTTTTGAAACAATGCATATCATGGATGATTTCGGGCTGATACAGCTTATGCCTTTTATTTAATTTAAGCTTATAGTTAGTATAAACTTATGGAAAACTAATTTAAATACTAGCGATTTTTTTTTTGCTGTAAATCTTAATTAAGAGGACACTCATGTAAAATCAAAGTTCAAAAAAGTAGAATCAACGCAAGAAAATACTTTTTTTGTAAAAGAGTAGTAAATGAAATCAATTAAAAAAAAGTTTTAGCGGTTTTAAGAGTTGCTTTCAAGAATAGTTTTGGTTTTTAGTTGACTTTTAAATTAGCGCTTAACAATGTAAGCCTTTGAGTAACTTTCTAGTAAATCACTTATTTCAGTACCGTAATCGGCTCGCATATTGTTATAATATTGTTTACTATGCATAAAAAGTTATTTAAATATTATTAATCATTGCTTCTACAGATGTTTATTTACTAGAATAAACTATTTGATGTGATTTAATTGTGGCTAATTTAGGAAGACGAAAGAGTAATTTTCATTGGATCGCGATGGAAAGACCGATTCGATTTTAGCACGGAACTTTACGCCAATGAAATTCAGGTATAATCAAAATTAGTAATGCTTTCTGGAGCTTTTTTTCCGGATCGTAGCTATGCTTCTCGGAGCTTCGAAGCGATCCCCGAAGCTCCGGAGTTCCGTCCTATTTTTGTACTAATTTTATAAATTAAACAGTAATTTCTTAAATGATTTTGTCAAAAACTTTTGTAAACTAATCTCTTTTTTTAAATCTATTAAAAATAAAAAAAATAAATAATGTTCTTAAAAATGCGGATAAAATAACACATATTTCAAGCTTAAATAAGCTTTAAATTGTTCGTTTAAGAGGCATAGCTCCGGAGTTCCCTCCGCGTTTAATAGGCTGAGCTCTGGGGCCTGTTTCATAAAAACCTTTGTAAATTCTCATTTTACAAATCTCCGCCTATTTTTTGTAAAATACACGATAAAGGTTTATCGACTTGTAATCCAGGTGAAGCATCTTCGCGCACTGCTCTGCGCTGATTGGTCGTAGCCACGTCATTTTATCTTTACTCATTTATCAATATTCGCCGTGTCGTATATCCTCTATCATGTAATTTACAAAAAATAGGCGATGATTTGTAAAATAAATTTACTACCAACGTCTTTATATGAAATAGGCCCCTGGAGCGTAATATTTGAGAGTAGGAACCATACATGGGCAAGTTGGTCCGGAGTGGGGGGGTTAAACCCCAAATTAAGGGGAGGTTAAAATCTGAGAAACGCAAAATACCTATATCGTTTTTTTTTGGAGTGCATTTTACCCATATCGTTTTTCGATTTTGAAGGAAAAATAGATAAAAAAACGCTAATTTTAGGTCAAAAAGTCATTTTTGAGCTTTTATTGCTTAAAACATTCATTTTGACCTCAAAACTTGAGTTTGGAGGCAGTTAGAAGCCATTTTAAAGACATTTTTTTACTTCATTTTTCCAAAATTGGGGGGGGGAGTTAATCTTTTCCTTCCCCCACTTCTGAGTGGGGGGGTTAAACCCCCTTCTCAAGATTTGGGGGGTTGACCCCCCCCAACCCCCCTCGTGCCCATGTATGGTAGGAACACCAATAATCAGAATTATTGTTTTGCTGTTATTACGGTTTATTTAAATGGAGAATCACGACGGTAATTTCAATGTACACAAAGGTCTCGAGAAGATTAAAGGATAATTTGTATATGACGCTGGTTAACAAAAAAAACACGATTATAATACACGAAAATAAAACGTAGATATAAAACAATTTTTCTTAAAAAAACAGCTGGTTGTGCATTTATTTTTTCTTATCTTTTCGGTTTTATCTAAATTATTTTCAATTCTTCTCGAGACTTTTGTGTACATTGCATTAATCGTCGTTATTCTCCATAGCGGCGCGAACTTTTAGATTGCTGGACACATTATACTCAATAAACAAGTCCTTAAATACCAAAAACAAACGTAGGTTATCAAAATCGCAAATATAATTTAATTATCGTAAGTTTTAGAGTTGTTATTTTCTCAAAATTTTGGGGTGAGAACAATGAACTGTCTCATTAAATCGACCGAATTCACGTGTAAGAAATAATTTGCATAAGTATGTTTTGGAACGCAGCTTATTGGTCGTTCAAAATAATGTTTATATCACTAATAGCACGTTTAGGAATTTTTGCGCGGTTTTCCAACAAAAAAATTGATAAAGTTCCTTGATAATTGCGAGCGCATTTTTCTAAACCGTATGCAAACTATTTCTTATGTGACTTGGGTCGATTGGAGTTTATATCTAAAGTCCATTTTTTTAAATGATTAGACTGGAAAAAGTTTGCAGGTGAGCATATTTCGCTAACAATAGGGTTGATTCAGCAGACAATAATTATATTAACCAGGGGCGTAGTCAGGGTTTCTGAAAGGGGGGTTGTACTCCATACAAATTTTTCGAAAGGGTTGTAAGGGGTTGTATTCCAAATTTTCAGAATACCGTAAAAAAAAAGACATTAAAAACGGTAAAAATTTTTGCGCTTCGCGCTAAGTGATTCTTTTTCCTGTTATTTGCATTATTTTTTTAAGTAAAACTTGAAAAATTTTGGCTTAAAAATGGATAACATTAAAAATCGTGCGACAGCACGAAAAAATTTTCAAAAATTGTCTTTGAAATTCATTAGAAACATCACTTAAAAATTGTAAAAAGATATAAAAATGTCGAGCGCTGAGCTCAGCGAAGCGCGAGAAAAAATTTTAAAATTGTTCCCTTTGGACTTCCAAATTTTTACCTCTGCCCGCCCAAAAGGGGGGGGGTTACAACCCCCATAACCCCGCTCCCTGGCTACGCCCTTGATATTAACGTATGTAAAATATTAAATTCTATTTTATTTAGGTCAGTCAAAGAAATTAAATTCGCAACTGTTCAGCGCAATGAAAATAAAGCAATAAAATTGACTTAACAGAATAAAGTGAATAACTACGCTTGATAAAATTTTTATATAAATCAACCATACTGTTTGTGAGATATGTTCACCTGTTATATTTGCCAGTATTAATTATTTTTGAATTGACTTTATTTTGATGTATTTTTAGCAGCTTTGTCAATATTTGTATAAACCTCGGAACAGGATTAATTTACTATACAAATTTTTTAGTCGATTAGTGTTATTGATTTTATGTGAAGTGCTTTATTAATTTGTTTACTTTACTTTATAATTAATTATCATTTTCTCTGCGAGTTGTCCAAAAAGTACAAAAGTCCAAAATCGTTGTTGGCTGCGAAAAATTGGACCTTTCCTTTGTTAGAATTTTTCTACACATTTTTTTTATCGATTTAGTTATGCAGTGTAGTAATTAGAAGGTATTTTTGTTTTTAATAATTTTTTATTTAGTTGGAACTGTATTTGGCTGTATATAAATTGGAACTGTATTTGGCGGTATTGATATTTAGTAGTTTTTAGGCATGGATAGATGCAAATAAAAGAAAACCAGATCTCAATTCTTTTTCTCCGGAAGACATTATATCGGATTTGCAAGAAGATTGATATTTTCAAAGAACAAATTTCACATATTTCGATATTTTGTTGCTGTTTATTATATTAGTACATACCATTTTGAGCTTAATATAAGTTTAAATTAATTTGTGATATAGTTATTTTTTTATAAATATTTATTATGTTACGCTAGTTATGGTTAACGAAATTATAATACATTTTCTGTGATAAAAACGTTTTATAGTCAGGGTTTTACATTGGTACTATCTAATCTTTATTTAAAGCATCCTACACTGTTCATCCCACCGCTAAATAATATTTTCCTATTTAAAACAAATTGACCTACCTCTTTTGTACGCTGCGTAATTTTATTTTGCTCGAATTGTAATTCAAAGGTTGCCGTACAGACAGTTAATCTTTGAATATCACCTAAACGAGATGGGGTCTAAAAAGTGCGTTTGCAACATATGACTTCCTTTAATACCTCGATCGGAACACAGCGCAGAAAATAGTGATCGAACCGCGACTCATGCTTATGCAAATTAAACGTCACCGTATGCAAATTCCGGTTAGGTCTACGAACTTATATTTAAAATCGTAATATAGACACATCCCCTTTAACTAAGCTATCAAAAATTCAATAAATTTTTATAGATGAAACTTAGTTAAGGGGAATGCGTCTATAAAAACATAAGCTTATTAAAAATAAGCTTGTTCGTTTTTTTATGGTTTTTGAAACCATAAGTTCGCGAGGTAAAAAAAATTGGTTCAGGTACAGAACGAAAAAAAATCTTTTTATAAGTTTGGTCTCAGTGTAAAGTGTTTTTTTTTTGTTTTTTTTTTGTAAACTAAGCTAACCGAAGACAATAAAATTGACATTGTACCGTACCTTTAATAAATATAGTTAAGGCTTTTTAACCGGTTCCCGTGATGGCCTTTTCCCCGTTAAAACCGTGAAATCTCCGTATGACAAAGGTGAAACTTTCGTCTCACGGTGGTGGTATTTTTGTATGACAAATGTCGTACGTAAATTTTACGCATGACGTAGGTCGTACTGTCATACACAGTTTTGTGTGCGCGAATGGTGTCCGGAAAAAATACCTTCTGCAAAATATCTTCCGGAAAAATATCTTCTTTCAACAGTAAATTATTTAGTATTATTTAAAAACTTAAAGGTTTTTTAAACTTTTTTATGTCGTTTTAGCTTGATTTTAAAAAGTTTTCGCTTAGGCTTAGGAAAAAAGTTTTTGTTAGTTGAGAATTTAAAAGACTTTCAGAAGATATTCCTTCCAAAGATATTTTGCAGAATGTATTTTTTCCGAGCGCCGCGAGAATAGTAGTGTCCAGTGAGCGAGCTAATTGAAATAGTAAGTTGTACAGTAGAAATATGCAAATTTTTGCAACATGAAATATCCTACGTAATACACTATCTGTGAGAACGATATGCATATTTGCTACCGTACAGTTTTAACCATTTCAGTTTGCTCGCTCAGATGGCACTACATTGTACATGCGTCAAAAAAATTATGAAGACAATACATTGGTCATACGAAGGTTTCACGGTTGTAACCGAGGAAAAGGCATTGGTGGGAACGGGTTAAATCATAAAAAGTATATGTTCAGGTTTGAAATACTCAGAACGCAAGTTTTTAGTTAGAATTTTTTGTTAGAATCCATAGTCTTTGTTAATGTAATAGAAATATAGTTGTAATTTTTTTTGAAGTTATTTTTTTTTACAAAAAATATCAATTTTCTATTTTGAAAATGTGTATCACAACCATAAATGTTTGTTAAAAATATAAAAAAAACGTTTTAAAATTATAAAGATTGCTTAAACAGTCTAAACTGGCAAAAAAATATTTTGGTAATTAAAAGAAAAATTTAAGTTTCTATTAGCTAGTCTGTGAAGAATCACGGCGGTTAATTCCATGTACATTGTACACAAAGGTCTCGAGCAGATTTAAAAATAATTTGTATATGACGTTGGTTAACAAAAAAGAACACGATCATAACACACAAAAATAACATAAACATGAAACATTTTTTTTAAAAAAAGATAGCTGGTTGGGCATATTTTGTTTCTTCTTCATTTTTCCGGTCTTATACAAATTATTTCCAATCTTTTCGAGACCTTTGTGTACATCAAAGTAACCCTTGTGATTCTGCATGTAGCTCAGCATATAGTTGTTGCTTGTCTGTCGGTCGTTCTGCTTTTTGTTTTGTTGTGGCGGTTGGGGAATCCCTTTTTCTCTGTATCATATTTTTTTTTTTTTGTCTTGTTTCGTTTCTTATAATCAATAATATTGTGTGATGTCTTTTAATCCGGGTTTGTCTTTCGCTTTTTCGTCTTTTTAAAAAATTTGCTGTTGGTATTTTCGTAGAAGCATGTTTGTGTGTTCTATATCTTAGGTTTATTTTAAGTTTCAGTGTAAGGTGCCTATAGATATTAAGAATTTATTCATATTAAAACGTTGGCATATGCGAATTTTAATTTATTTATTTTATAAAAAATATTTTTGTAAACGAATATTAAATCTTTAATAAAGTTTCTCGGTGTTTCCAATAATTTGTATACAGAAGGATGACTGTCCTTTTAATAAAATCACCTGCAACCAAAATAAACGAACAAATAAAATTCTAATTTTTTTGTATTCAAAATATTAATTGATGGAAAACGGTTTCTTTGCAGGACTTTCTTTGGTTTCTTTTCTGTAAAAAGTATGTAAGTAGCGGCCAGGCTTAGGTACCCTGGCTTTTCAAACTTATATTTTTAGAATAACCTGGAAATCAAGGATCATAATTTAGGTTTAAATTTTAATCTTAAAATCAGTTTTATTTGGTGAAGTCTTCGGACACATCCCACGTAAAGAGTGCCGTCGCGACCGCTTAGTTTAGCCAGAACCCCGATGGTTTTGTTGATTTTATTGATTTCCGTGTTTATCAGCCATCAGAACCATGCTAATGCCGCCGGAATCGCCCACGGGTACTGGATACCCGTCCAAATAGTCCTTTCCGGGTGTCCTCTGAATGCCCGGCACGAAATTTTCCGGAAATCTTCGTCTAAAATTCCCCGGAATTTCGTTGGGTCGGTGAAAAGTCGGTGCGGGCGGTTGAGTTCGGCGGGCGGTGGGAAATACACTTAAGTCGTTATTTCTGCCGGCGGTGGGAAATACACTTAAGTCGTTATTTCTAGCGGTGGGAAATCCACTTAAGTCGTTGTTTCTAGGGGCGGTGGGAAATCCACTTAAGTCGTTGTTTCTAGGGGCGGTGGGAAATCCACTTAAGTCGTTGTTTCTAGGGGCGGTGGGAAATCCACTTAAGTCATTTCTGGCGGCGGGGCGACGGAAGCGGCTCTGTGCCTGTCGCTGATTGGTCAACGCCGGATGGTGCCATTCCGACCAATCAACGAGCTTCGACAGGTCGAATTCCTCGTTTACGGCCGGGTTCTCGTCCGCGATCGGATTGACCTCCGCTTCGATTTCGATTATCCCGGCGATCCCTTCGGTGGGATTCGGACCCGCGATGATCCGCCGCGGTCCGTTCGGCGGGAGCGTCAACCGCCACCTAAAAACGGAAAAAACTTGTATTTTTTTGTTTTTTATTCAATACTATTGTGGAATGGTCGGATGACCTATGGTTCGATGGCCTAAATTTGGGTTCGTAAATATGTAAAAAAAAATTTTTAAATAGAAAATATAAAATTTTTAAAATTGTAAATGCTTTAAGTTTAAATTAATACATAAAACCGCTAAAATTTTTGAAATAAATATTTTATTAACTGTAGTATATTAACTTTTAAAAATACTTAACTAAATCTGTCTAATATTAAAAGCAATTTGGTCGCGGCGGGACCACCGATCCAAATTTTGATATGCTAGGTAGGTCCATAAACTTGTCCCATCGGTTTTCTATTGTAAAAAATTAACTCCTATCGAAAAATAAATCACAAAAATCATAAATGGTAAATATTCAAATGTTTAACGAATGATTTAATAAAGCAAAAAACCACAAAAATCAAAACCAAACGGCAGATATACAAACTTTTTGTTATAGCCACCTTGCACTGGAACTTGGTTTATACATGAAGTATGCAATAAACATAGGGAGTCACGATAATGGATAATTACCGTATCTCCTACTTATCTTTTGTAGTATGCAGATTAACCGATCGAAATTTCGCGCGCTTTCGAGTATTGATCTGCATACCACAAAAGATAAGTAGGAGATACGGTAATTATCCATTATGGTGACTCCCTATGTTTATTGCATACTTCATGTATAAACCGAGTTCCAGAGCAAGGTGCCTGTACTAAAAGCGAATTTATTTTCATTTCTCCATACCTGTCGTATTTCGTCGTTTTCCGCTGGGGGGCGCGCGTGACGTATTCCGCAGCGGCAGCCGGTCCCCGCGTGGGCTGCGCGGCGGCTCGCTGCGGCGTACGCTGCGCCCCGGCTCCCCCGGCCGCGTTCTGGAAAAACCTGCCCAGTTCTACCGGCGGCCGCCCGGCCAAACTTAAGTCCGAGTACGCGCGACTACCGGCGCTCCCGCCAGATGGCGCCGGGGCGTCTCGAGCGGCGGCGGAGTCGCTCGCGTCGCAATCGTCCTTCAGCAGGTAGTAAACGGACAAATTGCTGGCGACTAGCGAGATTATCACCAGCGTTAGAAGTCCGAATATCCAGTAGTAGTTGCACCAGCAACCCCGCGACAAACGCTTGGAACTACTTCCGCCTAAAAAAACAGCAGGGTCTATTTTATAAAAACGTTTGTAAATTTTCATTTTTACAACTCTCCGCCTATTTCTTGTAAATTACATGATAGAGGATATACGACAGGGCGAATATTGATCGGTCAGCGGAGATGAAATGACGTGGCTGCGACCAATCAGCGCAGAGCAGTGCGCGGAGAAGGACCCCCTGGATTACAAGTCGAAAAACCTTTATCATGTATTTTACAAAAAAATAGGCGGCGATTTGTAAAATAAGAATTTACAAAGGTTTTTATGAAACAGGCCCCAGATGCCTGTTTCATCAAAACGTTTGTTAATTCTCATTTTACACATTTCCGCCGATTTTTTTAAAAATACATAATAAAAGGTTTGTTTGACTTGTAATCCAGGGGGAGTATCTCCGCTCGGTGAAAAAACGGTGCTTCGCACTGATGGGACTCGCTCCTCTGTCAATATTTCCGCCCGGTATAGAGACCTTGCACTGGAACTCGGTTTATACATGAAGTATGCAATATACATGAGCTTCACCATAATGGATAATTACCGTATCTCCTACTTATCTTTCGTAGTATGCAGATCAAGCGGTCCGTTGATCTGCATACTACGAAAGATAAGTAGGAGATACGGTAATTATCCATTTTGGTGACACTTATGTATATTGCATACTTCATGTATAAACCGAGTTCCAGTGCAAGGTGCCTATAAACTGTATTGTGTATTTTCTTAAAAAGTAGGCGGAGATTTGTAAAATGAGAATTTACAAACGTCTTTATGAAATAAGCTTCAGGAAATCAATTTACCGCTTTGAAAAAATTCTCAAAATATAACTTTTTCACAAAATTTGTATTGTGAATATTAAAAATTTATTATTACGTTAGAATTTTAAGAAAAAGGACCCAAAATTAATAACGTGTACTATTCATGATTTATGGCTATATCGTCGTTACTACGGCAAAATGAGCAACAGTTCGTATAAAATATGTGTGTCTGTGACTCATTCTGTAGTTAATAGCGTCCTGTTTAAAATGAGTCACAGTCACACATATTTATCCGAACTGTTGCTCATTTTGCGTAGTTAGGCGATATAGCCGTAAAATAAATAGTACACGTTATTAATTTTTGGGCCCTTTTTAAAAAAAGTCTAACGTAATAATAATGTTTCAAAATATTCATAAATTTTGTGAAATTTATATTTTGACAGTTTTTCAAAGCGGTAAATTGATTTTCCTGGGGCTTATTTCCTAATGACGTTTGTAAATTTTGATTTTACAAATCTCCGTCTACTTTTTAAAAAATACATGAAGATTTTTATACGCATCTTGCACTGAAACTCGGGTTATACATGAAGTATGCAATATACATAAGTGTCACCAAAATGGATAATTACCGTATCTCCTACTTATCTTTCGTAGTATGCAGATCAACGGACCGCTTGATCTGCATACTACGAAAGATAAGTAGGAGATACGGTAATTATCCATTATGGTGAAGCTCATGTATATTGCATACTTCATGTATAAACCGAGTTTCAGTGCAATATACCGGGCGGAATCGTCAACAAGCGAGTCCAATCAGTGCGAAGCGCGCTTTTCCTCACCGACGATACTCCCTGGATTACCAAGTCAAACCGACCTTTATTTATATTATTTTAAAAAAATCGGCGGAAATGTGTAAAATGAGAATTAACAAACGTTTTGATGAACAGGCATTGTGAGGCCTGTATATAAAAAACTGTGAATTTATATTTTTACAATGGCCGCCTATTTTTTTTGTCAACTACATGATAAAGGTTTTTCGACTTGTAATCAGGGGTCCTTCTCCGCGCACTGCTCTGCGCTGATTGGTCGCCACACCTCGCCGTACTCGCTGATATTCGCCCTGTCGTTATTTGTGCCTATCATGTAATTACCAACAAAAATGAAAATTTACAAACGTTTTTTGGTGTTTTTTTTTTAGGCGGAGTGTAGCGTTTGTCGCGGGGTTGCTGGTGCAACTACTTACTGGATATTCGGACTTCTAACGCTGGTGATAATCTCGCTCCAGTCGCCTCTCCGTTTACTACCTGCTGAAGGACGAGCGCGAGCGACTCCGCCGCCGCTCGACCCCCGGCTCGGCGGGAGCGCGGTGAGTTCGCGCGTACTCGGACTTAGTTTGGCCGGGCGGGGCTTGGGCAGCCCAGAACGCACGGCGCAGCGTACGCGCGGCGAGCCGCCGCGCAGCCCCGCGCGGAGCCAGGGCTGCGCTGAATACCGTCACGCGCGCCGCGGAAAACGGACGGACAGGTATGGAGAAGAATGAAAATAAATTCGCTTTGCGTACAGGCACCCTGCTCTGAAACTCGGTTTATACATGAAGTATGCAATAAACATTAGGGAGTCGCCCATAATCGATAATACCGTATCTCCTACTTATCTTTTGTGGTATGCAGATCAATACTCGAAAGCGCGCGAAAACTCGATAGGCTAATATCATACTACAAAATACAGTGGGGAAAAAACAGTAATTATCGTGACTCCCTATGTTTATTGCATACTTCATGTGGAGATTTCAGTGCAAGGTGAAAACTGTGGTGTGCGGTTGTATTTTGTGGTTTTTTGTTTTATTAATCATTCGTTGATTTTGAATATTACCTTTATGATTTTTGTGATTTTTTTCGGTAGGAGTTAATTTTCAATGCGAAAAAGTTCAAATCGGACAAGCCTTACCTAGCATATCAAAAATTTCGATAATGCGTTCCGCGACCAAATTGCTTTTAATATTAGACAGATTTAGTTAAGTATTTTTAAAAGTTAATATACTACAGTTAATAAAATATTTATTTTCGAAAATTTTAGCGGTTTTATGTATTAATTTAAACTTAAAGCATTTACAATTTTAAAAATTTTATATTTTCTATTTTAAAAATTTTTTTTTACATATTTACGAACCCAAATTTAGGCCATCAAACCATAGGTATCCGACCGTTGCCAATTGTATTAAATAAACAAAAAATACAAGTTTTTTTTAGGTGGCGGTTGACACTCCCGCCGAACGGACCGCGGCGGGATCAGTCGCGGGGTCGATCCACGAAGGGATCGCCCAGGAATGAAGCGAAGGTCAATCCGATCGCCGGACGATTTCCCAGCCGCGAGGGAATTCGAGCCCTCGAAGCTCGTTGATTGGTGGGATGGCATTGACCGATAGCCGACACACAGCCGTGTCGCCCCGCCGCCAGAATGACTTAAGTGAATCGCACCTAGAAACAACGACTAAGTGGATTTCCACCTGAGACGAGCTAATGGATTTCCGCGCCTAGAAACAATGGATTCCCACCGTGGAGACGACTTAAGTGTATTTCCACACAGCAAAAATAACGACTTAAGTGTATTTCCCACCGCCCGGACGACGCCCGCACCGACTCACCGACCCCAACGAAATTCCAGAAGTTTAGACAAAGCCGGAAATTTCGTGCATACAGACACCCGGAAAAATTCTTGAACAGATTCGGTACCGTAACAAGTCGGCATCACATCGTTCTGATGGCTGATAAACACGGAAATCAATAAAATCAACAAAACCCATCGGGGTTATCGTAGAGCGGTCGCAACGGCTTCTTCGTCCGAAGACTTCACCAAAACTGATTTTGAGATTAAAATTTAAACCTAAATTATGATCCTTGATTTCCAGGTTATTCTAAAATTAGTAAGCCTGGCCGTTTTCAGAAAAAGAAACCAAAGAAAACTACAAAGAAACCGTTTTCCCATCAATTGATATTTTGAATACAAAAAATTCAAAAATTTATTTGTTCGTTTATTTTGGTTGGTGATTTTATTAAGAAAGGACAGTCCATATATTATACAAATTATTGGGAACACCGAGAAACTTATTAAAATATTGCGTTTACAAAAAATTTTTATAAAATAAATAAATTAAAAATTCGCATATGCCAACGTTTTAATATGAATAAATTCTTAATATCTATATGCTGACTTACATCACAACTTTACTTAATATTACACAAAGGTCTCGAAAAATTCAAAAATATATGACCGGAAATGGAAAAAAGAAACAAATATGCAACCAGTCTTAAAAAATGTTTTATGTTTATGTTATTTTTGTGTGTTATGATCGTGTTTTGTTAACCAACGTCATATACAATTTTTAAATCTGCTAAAACTGCTTTTTGTGTACAATGTACATGGAATTAACCGTCGTGATTCTTCACGACTCACTAATAGAAATATGGTTGGGCGA
>JASAMX010003807.1:0-38333 GCA_030248175.1 Microlaimidae sp. YZB2_3 | reverse complement strand
TTAAAAGTAATTTGAAGAGTTTTAAGCTGTTAGCCGGGTTGTATATAAATAAAACTTTTTTGTTAAAGCCGCAAAGGCGACACTAAATAAAATAAGTCTTCGTCAGGCATATTACGTTTGGGATTAAAACTCTTCAAATTATGGCTTACATGCATAGCAAATTCAATAACGACTAGGATGATAAAAATATTGTATAAAAACCACAAAAAATTCTACCAAACAACCGACTATTTTTAACAATAAAACAATTGAGACTACAACAGGCCAATTCAACCTGGCTGACCTTGATGGCTTGCTGTATTTTACTAAAAAATTGATTCAAAAATTCAAGAACAAAAAGGTTTAATTTAAAAAATGTTTTATAACACCACTTATCACATAATTTGAAACAGAAACGCCAATTTTTTCACGGCTTAAGTTAATTAATATTATTTTGTATATTTTGTAAAACAGAATGTAAGAAAACCTACGATCGAATTTTATTGTATTTTTTGTATTAAAAAATTAAACACGTCATACTGAACCGAAATTTAAGTTTTTTCATGTCCCCATACAATTTTACCAGATCAGCCAAATTTAATTTTTCTAAAAATAAATTTACACAACAAAATTAATAAATAAAACGATTAAGTTTTTACAAAGTAAAACAAGGCACTATAAAAATAATAAGAAAAATAATTAATAATAAAAAAATCATATCAGCAGTTTAAAAAACATTCATTTATTTGTAGAATCGATTTTATATTCATAGAGATGTGTAGCTGCACAGCGATGTTCAACAGGAATAACTGCAATACAAATTTTAATCCCTGAATTTTTGTAGATTAATAGCTTCGTCGTAATGTCTTTTGCCACTCAGGTAAAGCATTCCATCTAAATTAAAAAAATTAACTTAGAGGTAATTTAAACGTATAATTCCCAAATTTTACGCCATACTCTAAAAACAATAAACATCTTAACCAGTACGAACAAGAAGTAAAAATTAATCTAGGATTCCCAAACGAAATTCGTTGGCTCTTATGCCAACGAATATGTGAATATGCCCTTTCACACCGTTCAAATATGCCATCCAGTCAATAATCAGATTTTTGAATATCAGTAAAAAGTTCATTTCCTAAAAGATACATGGAATTGACCACTTATGTTAAAGAGGCTTTGTATAAAATACAATTTATTGTTTGCAAATTCGTGAACGTTTATTTCTATATTTGGAAACCAAAATTGAACTATCACCAAACAATTTTTTTGTTTTGTTCATCTAAATTTTTGCCAAATAAATAAATTCATCATAAAAACAGAACATTAAATCTTAAAATAGCTTTAATTTGTAAAAATAATTGTATGGGTTTTAAATTTGTGATTTAAAAAAGCCACAATTAACCTAATCTGACGTTTAACAAATTCAACAATATTATTTGTTTCTTTGAGAGCCTAGTAATTTCGTTGATTTCAGGCGTATAAAATATTATCTTCTTTTATGATTTTAAGGAAACACCCGTAAATTTTGGTGCATATCTTAAAAAAAAACTTTTTTAACGTTTTTTTTAATACATACTGGAACAAGTAAAAACGGATCCGTGAAATTTTTTTAGGAGAGAAAAAAAGGACCAAAAAGCTGTACTAACTATACTTGAACCAAAACGTTAATTCTAGGTTAAAAATTCGTTTATCGCGTTTTACCATACTTCAAATCTGAAGATTGAAGGGGATTAAAAGTCAGATTTCGTTTTTTTAATTTTCCGAATTAAGGTTTAATTCCTTTTACCCTCAGTAGGTGGCTAAATTCAGTAGGTTTAACTCATCTGTTGAGTAAGCGGCTCCCTTTTTTTTGGAAATTTTATGGTGGAAACAATCACAGACGCTATTTTTAAAAGAACCATTTACCCGGGGCAGCCCCTCCTACTGTCGAATCCGACCCTGCTCAGATAGGTTTCCTTATTACACCCACGCGCCCCCTGTTGTGTTCAGAGAACAACTGCCAAACCTAGCCGTTGTTCTTATCCACCTACCTGCGTAAGTTTTGGGCACCACTGTCGGTACTTCTTTTTTATCGCGAGAGGTAAAAGTAAAGTGAAAAGTGTTCGTAGTTTCGTGTTTTCCAGTGGATGGATTCACGATTTCCGCGTGAACCCGCACTTGCATATCGCAATTTTTTGTGTAACAGACCTAAATTAAATACTTGTACTATTACCAAGAATATATAAGACAAGAGAATGTCCGACTATACACTAAATTTTTGACAGGGTTTTCAGCGCCTTAGGCAAAGTGTTCTCCCTGTCTTCCCTGACCAATTTTCCAAAATTTGGCATATTCTCCCTGACTTTTTGCAAAGCTCTCCCCGACTTTTTAAAGAAGCTTTTTAAGCATACTTAGACACTTTTCATAACATGCAATATCTAACCTTGGGATTGCACTCTTTTGTTAATTTTTAAGAGTGTATTTATTGCTTTAGTTAAAATCTATGCATAAATTAACTGTAAATTATATATTTGATTAAACAAGGCTTGAATTAAATTAAGTTTTAGACAACAGAACACAACACGCAGAATTTTATTTTTTTAAAAATAAAAGAAACACTATATAAGTATAACTATAACAGTTTCCCCCCGTTCCTTGTTTTGGTTTGCGCTGGTCCCTATTCCCTTTTTCCTTTGCCCTGATGAATTTTTTGCAGTTTTTAGCCTATTTTAATGTATTTTAAGCTATTTTAGACCTATTTTTACCTTATTTCCGCTTTTTTTGTCCCTTTTTTCTCTTTTCCCTTCTTTTTTTTCTTTTTTTTCTTTACCCCCTGCTTGCTCCCCGTTTGCTTGCTTCCCTCCCGCTCCCCCCCCGTTTCAAAATAGTTGCCCCCCCCGTGCCCACCCCCGTTTTAACCCCGGGGGGGGCCGTGCACAGGTCTGCTATAACATTGATAAATTTTAATTCTTTTTTATTTTAGCAACAAGATCATTTATTTTAGAGCCAATGGCCTGCTGTTCTTCTTTTATTCTTTTTTTTTGGGCTTTAGCCTCTTTAAGTTCTTTCAACTGCATTTTAAGTTTGGCTTGTTTTTCCTTTTCTTTGTTTTCCTCTTTTTTTGTGTTTTCTAAATAAGTTTTGTATGCACTGTGTGCGCTACGGCTACGGATAATTTTTATCCCACCTCTAAAATTTTGGTTTCAGAACAGCCAGTGAAATATAGACAAAAATAGCCAGTAAGATTAAAAATAAATACAAAGCAAAAAAAACATATGCAAAAAAACCCCACAACCTTAGCAAGTTTAATTATCACATTAAGAGACCTGTGCACTGCCCCCCCGGGTTAAAACGGGGGGGGGGGGCAATTCCAAAATGGGGGGGCAACTTTTTTGAAACGGGGGGACAATAAAACCGGGTGGCAAGCAGGGCTGAAAAAAAGAGAAAAAAGGGGCAACTTTTTTTGAAACGGGGGGCCACACTCCCGCATTAATTCCTAATCAATAACACCTGAATTGGAAATAAAAATGATATTTTTGAAAATAATAAAATTAGAATATACCATTTCAAGTTTTAAGTTCACTCATTCGTGAACGATTGAGTGAACTTAAAACTTAAAATTTGACCCAAAAAAACTCGGACCCGTAGATAATGAATAGCAGCCGCCGTTTAAAGATATTGATATCGAAGCTTTATACTGAACTTATTTTTAAGCTATTTATTTATGGCTCCAAGCTGCGGCTCTAAATTCTGATAATTTACCCGCGGTTTTAAGGATACAGTTTTTGATTTTTATGTAAAATTTAAGCGTCGAACCAACCTAATATCAAAGGTGAAATTTCGGTGTTCTTTGAGCCTGGGTTCGTTGCAAGAAAAGGGGTATTCATTGGGCAAATAGACACTTTACATATAGACCTAAATAAATTTCTTTTTTTTTAAAATCAGACAATTATAATAACGTCTAAAATATAAACAAATTGTAGCAAACATTTTATAAAGCAAACGGTTTGCCACTTTGATAACAAAAAAAGTAACGTAATAGCAACAATTAAATTTTTTTCTAATATCTTTAAATGACAATATTAACTAAGAGAATTTTTTCCGAATTAAACCACTATAGTTTTCTTAAGGCCATAAGAATATTGTCCTTGGCTAGTCCAACAAAATATAATTTTTAATTCAATATTTAGCAGCAAAACAATAACAATAATAAATAATAATAATAATAAAAATTGTAAAACGAAGTTATTCATGATTTTAATGCTAAAATTTTAAAAATGGCTAAAATTAAAAAAAACCTAATTTTAATGGCATAAAATTGACTAATTTTTTCCAAATATTTGATAAACAATATTTTAAGTTTCTATTATATTTAAAAAAACACCTCATATCAACATTTGCAATAATTTTTTTTCAGAACCCAAACATTTTTTGCATGTCAGATGTTAATGTTATAGTGTAAATTCATTTAATAAAGTGCTTAGTTTGATTTGAACCTTTTTTAACTAACTAATTACTTTATCATTAGCCAAAAAAAACACCCAGCAACTAATTTACTGGCCTATTTACTTTTCACTTGTTTACTGCACTCCAAAATTATTATAATTTTGTAAGAAATCCCCTTAAACCATCGTGCTAATCGGACTAGTATATTGGCTACAGCATGTTTTAATTATTGGACGCACTCATGCAAAAACTAAGAGAAACCATTAAATTACCCAATTAGAGCATTTTTTTAAGAAACAAGGCTTCACTATTAGATTATTTAAATACCATATTTAGGGCTCGCATCGCTTGGGGGTAACTGTGATAAAAGTGGTAAATGTGTCAGAGCGAAATAGGAAATCTATTTATTTTTTTAATTTTTATATGGTATATTTTTAACCCGTTTGGTATTATTTGAATACGCGCAGTTTTTTAGTTTAGGTTTTTGGTGTTTTTTGTTTATGTTTTTTAAATTATATTGCTCATATATTTTGATTATGTGAACTTACCTTAATTCTATGTTACATGGAACATCGTTCCATCCAACTGCCACAGGTCCTATGTTTGTACCTGCTGGTGATTCTCGGTTCCAGTACCTTTAATTTTTCTCAAAATTTTTTATCACGTTAAATGTTTTTAAGCTATTTTTAAATAAACATAATTTTTATTATGCTGATACAATTTAGTCTTAGTTTGTAAATAATGAAATATAACAATATTATCGGCAAATATCAAAAACGTAACTTTTAAACGTTACCATCTGCACAAATTACGAAATTTTTTGTCACTAACATCAACTCTAACACTGATTGCTAAAGTCAGCGCAAATCTAGTTAAGTGGGTCAAAAGTTTTTTGAGCATTTGAGAATCAATTTTTAGTACTTGATATTTGATATTACAATAAATTGAAAGTAAAACTTTTTGATTTGCAACAATAAAAATTAAAATATAATAAAAAATTAATCATTACCAGTGTACTACCTGAGTACATCCTTCTTGCCCATTTTTACAGTTAGGTTCACCAGAGTGCCAAACTAAATAGTCTTTTGCTGTGTTATCACTCCACTCAAAATCATAAGTGCAGTCCTAAAATATGAAATATTAAAAAAATCTTTATTTTGAAATGTATTAAAAATATAAAACAAATAAAATAACACAATAAAAGATATAAAACAAAATCAAATAACACAAAAAAATAAATACATATTTATAACTTTTTCTTTTTGGGAATTACTCATTAATCAATGTTCCATCAAGTTGGCTAAAAAGAAAACAGCATAACTATGTTTTTTTGGTGTTTCTGAATACAATAAAAGAATTATGCAATACAATACGTGCACAAACAGGTTGTTAGCATTATCCACAAGAAACGAATTGCATGTAAATATATTGCAATAATACAATTGCGGGAAACAAATAAAAATCTGACTTTTAATGTAAAATTTTTTAATGTTAGAATATGAAATTTTTAAAAAGTAAAAAAAACGTGAAATAATAAGGATTAATCATCGAAACAAACCATTCATAGTTTTATGACTGATATAAAATACTTCTTAAATAAATAAAAAAACTTGTGCGTTTGGTGTGCTGTGAAAACAACTTCTAATATATACTGAAAATTACCCTAAATATTAATGATATTAATGCAGGGCTTAATGAGTTAAGGAGGAATAGGGTTATAGTCAAAAAGAATATTAATATATTAGGTTGGTCACTGTATATCATGATAATGCTTGCTATAGTTTTAGCTGATAGCAAAAAGCCCTAAGCTTCACACTGACTATTTTTATAAACTAAACCGCGCCCATATTTAGTAATTATCATCTAAAAGGCAAGTGTTATCGCACTATAAAAGAATAATAATTTGAGTCATTACCAAGGTTTTTTTAGAAACAAATATTGAAATCCCTGTAGATTATGTTATTTTTGTAGGTTTTGGTTAAAGAAAGATGTATTCTACTTTTCTGTAGTTTAACTTTGTATGAATAACCGTTTTTTGGGTTATAATTTACACAAAAAATCAGTAGCATTTAGATTGGATTCATCCTGACTTATTTCGTAACATTCATAAAAGTTAAATATTTGTCAATATATTTTAAGTTTTAAGACTAACTTTTTTCATAATTCATACTAGGTTTGTGACTCTATTGGTAAAATTTTAGGGATACGAGTGATTCCAGTTTAGCATAAATTAAAATTTTATAATAAATAAGCCTATAAAATTCAAAATTAGCCTCAATTTTATTCAATTTTTCTACTTTTGAATAAAAACATTTTTTTTAAAGTCAAAGAAATTAGATAATATGTACCTATTATTATTAGAGGGTAAAACTAAACCTCTTACAAGATACATGAGGGTTAAATATTTCCCATTTAAACGGAAGGTATTTAGTATTTTCAAATACTAAATAATTTTAAACGGAAGATTTTCACAGAGTTATTATGAGGCTATAGAATCACTCTAAGCCAGTGAGCACTTGGAAAAAATTGATCTTCAATGAACTTGAAGATCTCCAATTTTTAGCTCCTCCCACTTTTATTCCGACAAAACAAAAATATAGCTTCAAATAACGAATAGTATTCGCCATTTTAGGATCCTTAAAATTCTAAAGAGTAAAAATATTAGATTATAATCGGGTAATTGTTTAAATATACTACATAAAAATGACTGTTGAAATGATAAGTTGTTTATAAACAAGACAATTTACTAATAAAAACCATATTTAAACAAAAACGTTTTTGTGAGTATAACTGCAAAATTTCGAGCTATATAAAGTTTTCGAAAAAAATTGATCTTCAATGAACGTGGAGATCCCCAATTTTTAGCTCCTTCCAATTTTATTCCCACAAAACAAAACATATAGCCTCAAATCACAAATAGTATCTGCCATTTCAGATCCTTGAACTTCTAACGAGTAAAAATATATTAGATTATAATAGGCTGATTGTTTGAAGCCAATATAAAAATAACTATTAAAATGATAATTAAATTGTTTATAAACAAAGCAACTTTAATAATAAAAACCATATTTAAATAAAAACGTTTTTTTGCGTATAATTTCAAAATTTTTAGCTATTTAAAGTTTTCATAATATGTTCAAGACTAATGGCAAGGTTTCAGACCATTTAAATAGAAGAACAACAATAAAATAATTATAAATTTCCGACAAATCGGCAATTCCTTTTTTTCGAAGCAAAAAAACCCAAAATTTTTATTTAAATTAAATTTCAATTTTTCGTAAAACATAATTAATCGTTTACTTTTTTTGCTTGATTTAACGAATGTGCGTGCCGACAAACAATAAAACGGTAGACACTGGCAACATTATTAAAAACTATTGTTTTTTGCAAAAAATTTTACATAAAAAAGGATCGATAAAATATAAAAACATCGCAATTTTAAAATAAAATAAATTACCTTATTCAGATATACCAAAAAAAATCTATTATTAATTATTGCTAATTTACATTATGGTTTAAAAAACTTTTTGAATAAAATAAATTTCAAACGTTGAAAAATCACAAAATTTGCTATAATTTTACTTCTCCTTGTCTCCGAAGGCCGATCCAAGCACCAAATGAAGGCCAAGCAGTTAAGTTAACCGTTGAGGCAGCAAGAGCGTTCACAATATTTTTCTCTTCAAAACTATGAATGCTGGCTAATTCAGCGTAAGGTACTTTTTGACAAGCTTCTCGTGCTTCCGTCCAATTTAAACTACAAATAGAAGACAGCCGAATTGATGCAAAAAAATTTTTTTCATAATAGAGCCATTTAGAATTAGAACAAATTAAACTCCACCCAAGTGTCTGCAAATTCTGTTAAAAAATTTAGACAATCCATTGAATTTTTTAAAGTTTTAAAATAAAAGTTTCTGTGATCAGTGACAGCGCCGTCGCATATTGAAGTAGCAGCCTTCTAAGCCATTTTTTAGTAAAAAATTAAATTTATTAATTAAAATTTGTGATGCAATTTGATCGTAAAATCCTGAACAAACACATAAAAAGATAAAAAATCAGTCTGTCTTGATTGTTCCTAAAATATTTTATGATGTTACTTTCGCTTTTTCTTTCTTTTGAGTGTTGATTTTTCAGTTCTGTACTGTTTGTTTTCTGAATGTTAATATATTTTAATGATAATTATTTCTGCTATTATTTTATGCTTTTGGTGTTGTAAACCTTTCGCTTTTTGCTTTGAAAACTGTTGTGATTTATTAATTGTCACATGTTTCTTTTAATGTATTTGCTAAAAAATAAACGATTTGATATCAATGAAGAGAGTATATAAGCGGTCTATATTTGATATATATTCAATTATTTTTTTAAGTTAAAATTATTTCAGAAGGAAAAATAAAGGATAGCAATAAATAAATCAGAAGCGTTCTAGTTTAAATTGGACGGAAGCATAAGAAGTCGTGCAAAAAGTATGACGAACTGAATTAGCCAGCATTCATAGTTTAGAAGTAGAAAAATATTGTGAACGTTCGTGCGCCAACGGTTAACTTAATTGCTTGGCCTTCATTTGGTGCTTGGATCGGCCTTCGAGACAAGGAGAAGTATAAAGTATAGAAATTTCGTGATTTTTAAATGTTTGAAATTTATTTTGATCAAAAAGTTGTAAACTGATAATGTAAATTAGCAATAATAATAATAGATTTTTTTGGTAGATCTGAAGAAGGTAATTTATTTTATTTTAAAATTGCGATGTTTTTAATATTTTATCGATCCTTTTTTATGTAAAGTTTTTTGAAAAAAAAATAGTTTATAATGAAGTGATAGCGACTAGTTTTATTGTTTGTCGGCACGAAGCATCGTTAAATCAAGCAAAAAAAAGTAGATCGATTAATTAGATTTTTACGAAAAATTGAAGTTTAATTTAAATATAAAATTTTGGGTTCATTTGAATCGAAAAAAGGAAATGCCGATTTGTCGGAAATTTTAAATGATAGATTTATTGTCGTTCTTCTATTTAAATGGTCGAAACGTTGCCATTAGTCTTGAAACATATTATGAAAACTTTAAATAGCTGAAAGTTTTAGAAATTATACGCAAAAAAACGTTTTTATTTAAATATGGTTTTTTATTATTAAAGTTGCTTTGTTTATAGAGAATTTAATTATCATTTTAATAGTTATTTTTATATTGGCTTCAAACAATCGAGCCTGTTATAATCTAATATATATTTTATCGTTTAGAAGCAAGGATCTGAAATGGGGATATATTTGTGAGTTGGGCAAGCTATATGGTTTTGTTTTGTGGGAATAAAATTGGAAGGAGCTAAAAATTGGGGATCTCCACGTTCATTGAAGATATCAATTTTTACTTCTGAAAACTTTATATAGCTAGAAATTTTGCAGTATATACTCACAAAAACGTTTTTGTTTAAATATGGTTTTTATTAGTAAATTGTCTTGTTTATAAACAACTTATCATTTCAATAGTCATTTTTATGTAGTATATTTAAACAATTACCCGATTATAATCTAATATTTTTACTCTTTAGAATTTTAAGGATCCTAAAATGGCGAATACTATTCGTTATTTGAAGCTATATTTTTGTTTTGTCGGAATAAAAGTGAGAGGAGCTAAAAATTGGAGATCTTCAAGTTCATTGAAGATCAATTTTTTCCAGGTGCTCACTGGCTTAGAGTGATTCTATAGCCTCATAATAACTCTGTGAAAATCTTCCTTTTAAAATTATTTAGTATTTGAAAATACTAAATACATTCCGTTTAAATGGGAAATCTTTAACCCTCATGTATCTTGTAAGAGGTTTAGTTTTACCCTCTAATAATAATAGGTACATATTATCTAATTTCTTTGACTTTAAAAAAATGTTTTTATTCAAAAATAGAAAAATTGAATAAAATTGAGGCTAATTTTGAATTTTATAGGCTTATTTATTATAAAATTTTATTTTAATTTATGCTAAACTGGAATCACTCGTATCCCTAAAATTTTACCAATAGAGTCACAAACCTAGTATGAATTATGAAAAAAGTTAAAAGTCTTAAAACTTAAAATATATTGACAATGACAAATATTTAACTTTTATGAATGTTACTAAATAAGTCAGGATGAATCCAATCTAAATGCTACTGATTTTTTGTGTAAATTATAACCCAAAAAACGGTTATTCACACAAAGTTAAACTACAGAAAAGTAGAATACATCTTTCTTTAACCAAAACCTACAAAAATAACATAATACAGGGATTTCAATATTTGTTTCCAAAAAAACCTTGGTAATGACTCAAATTATTATTCTTTTATACTGCGATAACACTTGCCTTTTAGATGATAATTACTAAATATGGGCGCGGTTTAGTTTATAAAAATAGTCAGTGTGAAGCTTAGGGCTTTTTGTTATGAGCTAAAACTATAGCAATTATCATAGCATTATCATGCGATATACAGTGACCAACCTGATATATTAAAAAATAATTCTTTTTTGACTAATAAAAAACCCTTATTCTTTTTCCTTAAACTCATTAAAACCACCTGCATTAAAATATCATTAAATATTTAGGGTAAAATTTTCAGTATATATTAAGAAAGTTGTTTTCACAGCACACCAAAACGACAAGTTTTTTTATTTATTTGGGAGTATTTTGTTATAATAAGTCATAAAAACTGATGAAAAACGGTTTATTTCGATGAGTTATCCTTAATTATTTCACGTTTTTTTTACTTTTTAAAAATTTCACTATTATAACATTAAAAAATTCTAACATTAAAAAGTTAGAATTTTTAATTTGTTTCCCGCAAATTGTCTTATTGCAATATATTTACAATGCAATTCGTTTCTTGTGGAATAAATGCTAACAACCTGTTTGTGCACGTATTGTATTGCATAATTCTTTTATTGTATTCAGAAACACCAAAAGAACATAGTTATGCTGTTTTCTTTTCAGCCAACTTGATGGAACATTAATTAATGAGTAATTCACAAAAAGAAAAAAGTTATAAATATGTATTTTTTATTTTTTTGTGTTATTTGATTTTGTTTTATATCTTTTATTGTGTTATTTTATTTGTTTTATATTTTTAATACATTTCAAAATAAAGATTTTTTTAATATTTAATATTTTAGGACTGCACTTATGATTTTGAGTGGAGTGATAACACAGCAAAAGACTATTTAGTTTGGCACTCAGGTGAACCTAACTGTAAAAATGGGCAAGAAGGATGTACTCAGGTAGTACACTGGTAATGAATAATTTTTTATTATATTTTAATTTTTATTGTTGCAAATCAAAAAGTTTTACTTTTAATTTATTGTAATATCAAATATCAAGTGCTAAAAATTGATTCTCAAAGGCTTAAAAAACTTTTGGCAGTTCACTAGATTTGCGCTGACTTTAGCAATCAGTGGAGTTGATGTTAGTGACACAAAATTTCGTAATTTGCGCAGATGGTAACGTTTAAAAGTTACGTTTTTTGATATTTGCCGATAATAGCTTATTTATATTTTCTTTTTTTATAAAGCTAAGAACTAAACTGTATCAGCATAATAAAAATTATGTTTATTTAAAAATAGCTTAAAAACATTTTAACGTGATAAAAAAATTTTGAGAAAAAGTTAAAAAGGTACTGGAACCGAGAATCACCAGCAGGTACAAACATAGGACCTGTGGCAGTTGGATGGAACGATGTTTTCGCCCATGTAACATAGATAAATTAAGGTAAGTTCGCTTAATCAAAATATATGAGCAATATAATTTCAAAAAACATAAACAAAAAACACCAAAAACCTAAACTAAAAAACTGCGCGTATTCAAATAATACCAAACGGGTTAAAAATATGCCATATAAAAATTAAAAAAAATAAATTACCTATTTTGCTCAGACACATTTACCGCTTTTAATAAGTCACCCCCAAGCGATGCGAGCCCTAATTAGGGTATTTAAATAATCTAATAGTGAAGCCTTGTTTCTTAAAAATATGCTCTAATTCGGTAATTTAATGGTTTCTCTTAGTTTTTGCATGAGTGCGTCCAATAATTAAAACATGCTGTAGCCAATATACTACTCCGATTAGCACGATGATTTAAGGGGATTTCTTACAAAATTATAAAAATTTTGGAGTGCAGTAAACAAGTGAAAAGTAAATAGGCCAGTAAATAAGTTGCTGGGTGTTTTTTTGGCTAATGATAAAATAATTAATTAGTTAAAAAAAGTTCAAACTAAGCACTTTATTAAATGAATTTACACTATAACATTAACATCTGACATGCAAAAAATGTTTGGGTTCTGAAAAAAAATTCTATTGCAAATGTTGATAAGAGGTTTTTTTTTTAATATAATAGAAACTCAAAGTATTGTTTATCAAATATTTGAAAAATTAGTCAATTTTAGCCATTAAAATTAGGTTTTTTTTAATTTTAGCCATTTTTAAAATTTTAGCCATTAAAATCATGAATAACTTCGTTTCACAATTTTTATTATTATTATTATTTATTATTGTTATTGTTTTGCTGCTAAATATTAAATTAAAAATTATATTTTGTTGGACTAGCTAAGCACAATATTCTTAAGGCCTTAAGAAAACTAAAGTGGTTGAATTCGGAAAAAATTCTCTTAGTTAATATTGTCATTTGAAGATATTAGAAAAAAAAATTTAATTGTTGCTATTACGTTACTGTTTTTTTGTTATCAAAGTGGCAAATTGTTTGCTTTATAAAATGTTTGCTAAAATTTGTTTATATTTTAGACGTTATTATAATTGTCTGATTTTTTAAAAAAAGAAATTTATTTAGGTCTATATGTAAAGTGTCTATTTGCCCAATGAATACCCCTTTTCTTGCAACGAACCCAGGCTCAAAGAACACCGAAATTTCACCTTTGATATTAGGTTGGTTTGACGTTTAAATTTTACATAGAAATCAAAAATTGTATCCTTAAAACCGCGGGTATATTATCAGAATTTAGAGCCGCAGCTTGGAGCCATAAATGAATACCTTAAAATGAAGTTCAGTATAAAGCTTCAATATCAATATCTTTAAACGGCGGCTGCTATTCATTATCTACGGGTCCGAGCTTTTTTGGGTCAAATTTTAAGTTTTAAGTTCACTCAATTGTTCACGAATGAGTGAACTTAAAACTTGAAATGGTATATTCTAATTTTATGATTTTCAAAAATATCATTTTTATTTCCAATTCAGGTGTTATTGATTAGGAATTAATGCGGGAGTGTGGGAAGGACTGTAAACACATTTAAGGTCTATTCATACTTATGACAAAACGTCCTTTGGACAAAGTCCAAAGGGAAAAGTCCAAAGGACAACGTATTCATACTTCTTTTGTCCTTTGGACTTTTTCCTTTGGACTTTTCCCTTTGGATTTTGTCCTTTGGACTTTGTCCAAAGGACAAATTCTGAGTAGCGTTCATACTTCGTCCAAAGGACAAAGTCCAAAGGACGTTTCGGCTTGTCCAAAGGACGTTTTGGTTTGTCCTTTGGACTTTGTCCAAAGGACGTTTTGTCATAAGTATGAATAGACCTTTATACTACCTTTTGAGTCAAAATGCGTATGATCTCCAGTGGTTTTGTGAGTTATGGAAACTAATGTATTCAATAATTTTCCAAAAAAGTCATTACTAGGGTGAAATACGCGAAATTTCTTCTTCATATCTTGTTGTTTTTTTTTAATTTTCTTGAAGGAAAACTTACTTAATTTTAGACTCCTAATTTTGGCTATCAGTTAGTATTTTTGCTATTTTTGCTATATACGCAGTGTAGTGTTGTACAGTACATACTCGATCCATCTATATTTCAAAATTTCTTATTAGAATTTTAATAGATTTTTACATGTTAGAAGATGCGTGTATTTTATCTATTGAAACTATCTGCGATTTGATAAATTTTATGGAATAAATTTATATATTTCACAGATTTATTGAGATGAAATTTGAAATATATCGCGGGCCATCAAACTTTGGTAACCAGGGTTCGGATTCCTCTAAATAAAAGTTTAAATTTAAATATAAGAGTGCATTCTATGCCAGTGAAACTTGTTATTTAGTTATAAACATGTTTTTATTTGACCAAATGATCCCTGTGTTTTTAAGACTCATTTTTAAGAATTGGTGCATTCCGATCGTGGAATTTTGATCAAACTTGGACCCAAAAGCGAGGAACTTAGAGCCGAACGTTTGAAAACGTTAAAACTTATACCTAAACCAAAACTCAAATTGAACCTCAAACCAATTTTAATTTCGGTTCGGGTCCGATTGTCCTTCTTACGATTCCCAAGAGCCCGCACCGATTTTCTTTCTGATTTATAAATCTAATATAATGTAATACCACAAAATTAAAATGGTCTCTAAATTACTAAATTATTCATTTTGGTCATATAGGAGATGAAGAAGGGCCGCTTTTCGACTCGGTAGTAGAAGTTCCGCCGGTTTCACCCGGGGAGCCACCAGTTCCGCTTCAATCACTGCCCGAATCCCCACCCCAGCCTCAGCTGCAATCCGATTATCTGCCAAACCTCCGACCTCATCCGTTCATCGCGGCGCTGCAAACTCAGGGACCGGATCAAGTATCCTTTAACGGGCGTATAACTCACGTGAAACCAAAGAAGTTATATCAGCCCATTAACTAACTTGTCCATGAATTAATAGTGCGACGCGACTGTTAAAGGAACACTGTCACAAATCAAATTCCTATAACGCCCAAACCGGACTGCTCCTTTAATACTGAACCGATTCAGCTGAAATTTAAAAATGTTGTAGCCTTGTAGTGGAGCACTCTAAATACCAAAGTTGAGTTAGGTAGGTTTGGTATTAAAGGAGCAGTCCGGTTCGGGCGTTATAGGAATTTGATTTGTGACAGTGCTCCTTTAAAATTATGTTCAATATCTCACCGACTTCTGGAATGTGCTAATCATTTTGAAATACACTCTTTCTGCCATATAGTTAATGCATATAATACTATTTTAAAATAATAAAACTTGAGTCTTAAAGCAAAACAAATCATTGCTTGGGCACGAAAATGCCAAAAATATTGCTGAAAACTATTATGACTGAAAACTACTTAGCACACGGCTGCTAAATTGATGGCATTCGTATTAGCAAAAGAGGCTAACTTTGCGATATGTTTAACTATTATTGAGATAGTTGTAAGATTGTAAGATTACTATAACAGTTTTATAAAAATTATTTTTGAATAATTTATTATGTTTTGCGTGAAACTACATAAGGCAGGACACGTAAAATAACACTAAACCGTGTTGCTTTTAAGTGTCAAATTTTACCGTAATACAATATAATAAATTTTTGTTTGAGGTTTAGCAGTAATAAAGGTGAAACTTTAATAAAAAAATGATATACTTATTTCACTTAATTATAGATTTTTGTGGATTTGTTGTATTTTATTGTGAACTATATTAACAGTATATTAAATTTATATAAAACTATTTTTGTATGCGACATTATGTTTTAGGATATGGATATGGGTGCATTGTTTCATTGCATATAACCATTTTTTTCTTTTTGAATATTTATTCTTCCTTTATAATTCGGAAAATCCTGATAAATGTAAAGCAAAAGTTGGCCTATTTTTAAAATTACAAAAAAATATTTAAATTTTTCTTTTGAACATTGTTTCAGTTTGCTAATTAAGAATATATTTACTGTCTAACGTAAAATTTCTTTTTGTTACACCATCCCAGTTTTAATCTCTGTGTGAAACTAGGATTTTTTTATTTTAAACATGTGAATCAATTTTTTTTACTCAAAAAGTTGATTTTTATGAAGAATTTGGTTTTTACTCAAAAAGTTGAATTCACCTTAAGAATTTGGTTTTTCGTACATAACTTAAGGAAACACGGCACCAAATGTGTGTAAAACAATAGTATAATAAAACATAATAAATTCATGTGTCTGAAAATTGGTCATTGTGAGTTGTGGTTTTTAGTTGCTTAGCTTTTTTTGTATTTTTTAAATAAGGTTATATTTTATTTCAATTGACTACTTGCATTGTGTGAATATTAATAAATTTTTTACCAAATGGTTTAATTGTCGTACTCGTACAATTTAAAACCCCACAGGCAACTTTTTTTAGGAGTGAATTGTTTCAGAAACCAATTGTCTCGGAGAGAACTGCGAACTGCCGAGAGAAAATTGTCAGGTCGCACTAAAAATAAACCGTCGTCAAAGTAAAAAAATTAAAAAATTTGCATACATATATATTTACAGTGCAACTCATTTTGTGGAGTTAAACTTTTCTGTGTATATATGCAGTGAAATGAATAATTCTCCACAAATGTAACGCGCGATTTTTACTGAGTGAAGTAATTTTATACAAATCTACCTGTTTTCATTCATACTCAGGAAAAAAATTGGGTCGACAGAAAATCATATTTTCAGCCGTTTAAAGGTGCGGTAGCAAGTCAAACTTTTTCCTTTGATTTTTATGATTTTTTGTAAAAACGTTACCTTTGCCCCCAATAATAGACCACAAAATTTTTTTCGCTAAAATATCTTTATGTGTTTAGGAGATATAACGCCAAAAAATCGCGTTTTTTCGAAATTTTTGTACATGAAAGATTTCTTAATGATTATAAAATTTTTAAGTTATAAAAGTTTTATTGAAAAAAAAGGTAGGAAAATAAGAAAGGCTACTTTCTACTTTAATTTTATACCCTGATTGTTAGGATTGGTGCAGTATTTGTCGAGATATTGCGTTTTCCGTACAAAAAACATCGATTTTTTTCGTTAAAAACACCAAACGACGGCAATGATTTGATTCGGTCTGCCCAACATTTTTGCCTACACTTTGTATTTTTAGTGAAAAAATCGCAGTTTTTTGTACAAGAAACGCAATATATCGACAAATACTGCACCAATCTTAACAATCAAGGTATCAGTATAAAATAAAAAATAGTCGCTTTCTTTCAGTAAAACTTTTATAACTTTTATATACTTATTGAGAAATTTTTCAAGTACCAAATTTCTAAAAAACGCGATTTTTCACGGTTCAAACCTCCTGAACCACTGGAGATAATTTGATGAAAAAAATTTTGTGGGCTATTGGGGGCAGGGGTAAGATTTTTACAAAAAATCATTAAAATCGAAGACAAAAAGTTTAACTCGGTACCACACTTTTAATTGATTTATTGCAGAATGATTGATTTTTTTCTTTTATTAATCAGCTATTAAAACTTTTTTTACTATTGGGCAGAGCTTTTACCGGAGCTAATCGAATTTGCATAATTTGTATAAACAAAAATAGTGTCCAAATTTAGTCTGGATATGTGTGTAAATTTTCGTTTTTAAATTTTTTTATGTTATTTTTTAATCTGTCTATAGTAAAAGGTTTTTAGGTGCTTTTTAAAAACAATGTAAGTTTTTATGAATAAAAAATTATGCATGTTCACAACTTGTGAAAATAAATATTAAAAAGTTATATTTCAAATCAATAAACGCTTTATAATTATAAGTTTACACTTTGCCTATAAATTCTTTAAAGCTATAAAAACTTTATATTTATGACTTTTATAACTGTTGGAAATATTCTCATTTTTAATGAGATTTAAAATTCAAAACCTGAAATTTTTGCAAATTTTATATGGTTATTTATAAAATCGGCTTGGCCTTGCCACTATGCATGGGCACGCCTAAAAGGCTATACTGGTTTCAGGTTTTGAATTTTAAATCTCATTAAAATACAATATTTCCAAGTATAAAAGCATAAATATAAAGTTTTTATGGCTTAAAATTTATAGGCAAAGTGTAAACTTATAATTATAAAGCGTTTATTGATTTGAAATATAACTTTTTAATATTTATTTCACAAGTTGTGAACATGCATAATTTTTTTATTCCGTGAAAACTTACATTGTTTTTAAAAACAGCCTAAAAAACCTTTATAGACAGAATTAAAATAACATAAAAAATTTAAATATTACACACATATCCAGACTGAATTTGGACACTATTTTTGTTTATACAAATTATCAATTCGATTGTCGGGGTAAAAGTCTCGATGTGAGAAAAAAGTTTTAAATAGTGATTGATGAAAAGAATCATTCTGCAATAAATCAATTAAAAGTCGTACCCATTAAACTCTTTTGTATTTCAATTTTAATGATTCTTTGTAAAAAAAAACCCCTGCCCGATAGCCCACAAAGCTTTGCAGTATTCTCTCGTCTCGTTTCAGAGGTTTGAACCGTCTCAAAAATCACATTTTTAGAAATTCGGTACTTGAAAAAATCTACTCAGATAGGTGAGAAGTTATCAGAAGTTTTACTGAAACGACTATTTTCTATTTTATACTGATACCCTGATTGTTAATTCATTGTGCAGTATTTGTCGATATCTTGCCGTTTCTTGTACAAAAAACTGAACTTTTCATTAAAAAATACAAAGTGTAGGCAAAAATGTTCGGCGGACCGAATCAAATCTCGCTGCGGTCGTTTGGTGTTTTTAACGAAAAAATCAATCTTTTTTTGTGGCGGAAAACACAATATTTTTCTGACAAAATACACCAATCCTAACAATCCAAAGATTAAAATTAAAAGTCAAAATTGCCACCTTTTATTTCCTATTTTTTTTCAATAAAACTTTTATAACTTAAAAATTTTATAATCATTAAAAAATGTTTCATGTACAAAAATTTCGAAAAATTAAATTTTCAGTTTGTCCTAAATTTCATAGAGATATTTTAGCGAAAAAAATATGAGTTGTAGGGGCAGAGGTTAACGTTTTTTTACAAAAAATAAGTAAAAAATCAAAGGAAAAATTTTGACTTGCTACCGCACCTTTTAAACGGCTGAAAATATGATTTTCTGTCAATTTTTTCGAGTGAATGAAAAAAAAGCACCCTATAAAAATTACTTTCACTCATAAAAATCACGCGTTCATTTGTGGAGATATTCATTTCACTGCATATATACACAAAAAGTTTAACTCCCACAAATCGGTTGCGGCTGCTAAATATATGTATGCAAATTTTTTAAATTTTTTTACTTTTAGACAACAGTTTTTTTATTTTTAGTTGCAAATTGATATTTTAGTAGTCTCCAATATTTTCGTTTTCTGAAACAATTATACCTAAAAAGTTGCCTAATGTTCAGATTCAACAATTAAACCATTCATAATTTATATTTATATTTTCACACAATGCAAGTGCAAATTGCCCAAAATAAAATATAACCATATTTAAACAATACAAAAACTAAATTCTAATTTCCACAAATTCCCAATAACCAATTTCCCAGTAAAATATATTTTTAGTAAAAATTGATCCATGTTTAAAATAGAAAAATCCTAGTTTCACACAGACTTTTAGATGATGTAACAAAAGAAATTTACATTCTTAGACAGTAAATATATTCTAATTAGCAAACTGAAACAATGTTTCCCACTATCAAAATTTAATAATGTAACAATCACCCAATTATATTTATATATATTTACAGAATAAATATATATTTTATATTTTATATTTTATATATATATTTTTTATATATATTTTACTCTAATGTCACCTAGAATATAGTTTTATATAATTTAATATACTGTAGTTTCAGAATAAAATCCAACAAATTCCCAAAATTGTATAATTTAATAAAATAATCTATTTTTCGCCCAATATACTGCTAAACCTAGAACAAAATTTATATTTTTTGTATTAGAATATATTTGATATTTTAGAAGCAACACAGTATATATTTACTCTAATATAGTTTCACCTAAAATTCATTAATAATTTATTTACTCTAATAATTTATAAAAATATTTATAGTAATCTAGCAAATTGTACAGTATCAATAATAATTTCAATCTATCGCCCAATATATTTTTTGCTAATACAAATATATTTTATATATATTTTTCTAATTTACAGATTCATAATAGTTTCACTATATTTTTGATATTTTACTCTAATGTTCTGCCAAAATTCTAATGTTTATAATTTTATAAAATAATATTTTATGCATTAACTATATGGCAGAAAAATATATTTCAAAATAGATTCACACTATATTTTCAGAAATCATTGATATTTTATACTCTAATTTATAAAGGAGCACTGACACAGAATCAAATTCCTACCTAGCGCCCAAACCCAAAAAGCTATACCTAACCCAAACCTACCTAACCATTCAACTTTGGTATTTAAGAGAAAATGCACTACAAGTTACCAACATTTTTAAACTTCGGCTGAATCGGTTCAGTTTTGTTAAAGAAACAGCTTAACTTATGGGAGAAAAAAGAACTAGATTGTGGGACAGGTGTTCCTTTGACAGTCGCGTCGCACTATTTAATTCATCAAAAAAAAATTCATTTAATAGGATTTGCAGAATATTTAACTTCTTTAAGCTTCACGTGAGTGGTACACTCACCCCGTTAAACAATACTTGGTGCAACGCCTGAGATTTGAAACAGCGCCGGATAAAAGGTCGGAGGGTTCGGCGGGATGAGTCGGGGAATTGCAGCTGAAGCTGGGGTGGGGATTCGGGCGGGGCATGAGGGAAGCGGAAGTGGTGGCTGCGCGGGTGAGACCAGGGGGAGGGAATTCTACCGCCCGAGATCGAAAAGCGGCGCTTTTTTTCGTCATATTCTATAGGACCAAAATGAATAATTTAGTAATTTAAGAGACCATTTTACTTTTGTGGTATTACATTTATATTAGATTTCTAAATCAGAAATAAAATCGGTACGGGGCTCTTGGGAATAGTAAGAAAAAGAAAACCGGGACCCGAACCGGAAATTAAAATTGGTTTGAAGTTGCAAATTAAGATTTTTGTTTTCAGGTACAAATTTTGACGTTTTTCAAACGTTCGCCTCTTTAATTTCCCCGCTTTTTGGTTCAGAGTTTGATCAAAATTCCACGATCGGAATGCACCAATCTAAAAATAAATCTTAAAAACACAGGGCATCATTTGGTTTTCAGCAGGCTGAAAACATTGTTTATAACTAACAAACGACGAGTTTCGCTGCCTGACCATAGAATGCACTCTTTTATTTTTAAATTTAAACTTTTTTTTTGATGAATTCGATCACTGGTTACCAAAATTTAATGGCTCGCGATATATTTTCAAATTTCATCTCAATAAATCTGTGAAATATATAAATTTATTCCATAAAATTAATAGAATCGGCAAATAGTTTTCAATAGATAAAATACACGCATACTTCTGAACATGTTAAAAATATACTTAAAATTCTTAATAAAAAATTTTGAAAATATATCAATTGAATCAAGTATGTATCTGTACAACTACACTGCGTATATAGTAAAAATACTAACTGATAGGCCAAAATTAGGATTCTAAAATTAAGTAAGTTTTTCTTTAAGATAATTAAAAAAAACAACAAGATATTTGAAGAAAAAATTTCACATGTATTTCACCCCTAATAATAACTTTTTTGGAAAATTATTGAATACATTAGTTTCCATAACTCACAAAACAACTGGAAATGATACGCAATTTGATTCAAAAGGTAGTATAAAGGTCTATTCATACTTATGACAAAACGTCCTTTGGACAAAGTCCAAAGGACAAACCAAAACGTCCTTTGGACAAGCCGAAACGTCCTTTGGACTTTGTCTTTTGGACGAAGTATGAAAGCTACTCAGAATTTGTCCTTTGGATAAAGTCCAAAGGACAAAATCCAAAGGGAAAAGTCAAAAGGACAAAAGAAGTATGAATACGTTGTCCCTTGGACTTTTCCCTTTACTTTGTCCGAAGGACGTTTTGTCATAAGTATGAATAGACCTTAAATGTGTTTACAGTCCTTCCCACACTCCCGCATTAATTCCTAATCAATAACACCTGAATTGGAAATAAAAATGATATTTTTGAAAATCATAAAATTAGATATATGATTTCAAGTTTTAAGTTCACTCATTCGTGAACAATTGAGTGAACTTAAAACTTAAAATTTGACCCAAAATAAAAAGCTCGGACCCGTAGATAATGAATAGCAGCCGCCGTTTAAAGATATTGATATTGAAGCTTTATACTGAACTTCATTTTAAGGTATTCATTTATGGCTCCAAGCTGCGGCTCTAAATTCTGATAATATACCCGCGGTTTTAAGGATACAATTTTTGATTTCTATGTAAAATTTAAACGTCAAACCAACCTAATATCAAAGGTGAAATTTCGTGTTCTTTGAGCCTGGGTTCGTTGCAAGAAAAGGGGTATTCATTGGGCAAATAGACACTTTACATATAGACCTAAATAAATTTCTTTTTTTAAAAAATCAGACAATTATAATAACGTCTAAAATATAAACAAATTTTAGCAAACATTTTATAAAGCAAACAATTTGCCACTTTGATAACAAAAAAACAGTAACGTAATAGCAACAATTAAATTTTTTTTTTCTAATATCTTCAAATGACAATATTAACTAAGAGAAATTTTTTCCAATTCAACCACTTTAGTTTTCTTAAGGCCTTAAGAATATTGTGCTTAGCTAGTCCAACAAAATATAATTTTTAATTTAATATTTAGCAGCAAAACAATAACAATAATAAATAATAATAATAATAAAAATTGTGAAACGAAGTTATTCATGATTTTAATGGCTAAAATTTTAAAAATGGCTAAAATTAAAACCTAACAATTTTAATGGCTAAAATTGACTAATTTTTCAAATATTTGATAAACAATACTTTGAGTTTCTAAAATTATATTAAAAAAAAAACCTCTTATCAACATTTGCAATATATTTTTTTTTTTCAAAACCCAAACATTTTTTGCATGTCATATGTTAATGTTATAGTGTAAATTCATTTAATAAAGTGCTTAGTTTGAACTTTTTTTAACTAATTAATTATTTTATCATTAGCCAAAAAAACACCCAGCAACTTATTTACTGGCCTATTTACTTTTCACTTGTTTACTGCACTCTAAAATTTTTATAATTTTGTAAGAAATCCCTTAAATAATAGTGCTAATCGGAGTAGTATATTGGCTACAGCATGTTTTAATTATTGGACGCACTCATGCAAAAACTAAGAGAAACCATTAAATTACCCAATTAGAGCATTTTTTTAAGAAACAAGGCTTCACTATTAGATTATTTAAATACCATATTTAGGGCTCGCATCGCTTGGGGGTGACTTATTAAAAGCGGTAAATGTGTCTGAGCAAAATAGGTAATTTATTTTTTTTAATTTTTATATGGCATATTTTTAACCCGTTTGGTATTATTTGAATACGCGCAGTTTTTTAGTTTAGGTTTTTGGTGTTTTTTGTTTATGTTTTTTAAATTATATTGCTCATATATTTTGATTAAGTGAACTTACCTTAATTCTATGTTACATGGAACATCGTTCCATCCAACTGCCACAGGTCCTATGTTTGTACCTGCTGGTGATTCTCGGTTCCAGTACCTTTAATTTTTCTCAAAATTTTTTATCACGTTAAATGTTTTTAAGCTATTTTTAAATAAACATAATTTTTATTATGCTGATACAGTTTAGTCTTAGTTTATAAAAAAAGAAATATAATAATATTATCGGCAAATATCAAAAACGTAACTTTTAAACGTTACCATCTGCGCAAATTACGAAATTTTGTGTCACTAACATCAACTCCACTGATTGCTAAAGTCAGCGCAAATCTAGTGAACTGCCAAAAGTTTTTTAAGCCTTTGAGAATCAATTTTTAGCACTTGATATTTGATATTACAATAAATTAAAAGTAAAACTTTTTGATTTGCAACAATAAAAATTAAAATATAATAAAAAATTATTCATTACCAGTGTACTACCTGAGTACATCCTTCTTGCCCATTTTTACAGTTAGGTTCACCTGAGTGCCAAACTAAATAGTCTTTTGCTGTGTTATCACTCCAATCTAAATGCTACTGATTGTGTAAATTATAACCCAAAAAACGGTTATTCACACAAAGTTAAACTACAGAAAAGTAGAATACATCTTTCTTTAACCAAAACCTACAAAAATAACATAATACAGGGATTTCAATATTTGTTTCCAAAAAAACCTTGGTAGCAATACGTAACTGAACGAAGTACAAAAAAAATATTGCTCCTAAATGATTTTAAGCTGGTTTAAGCTTGAAATACATTTAAAGTTAATCTATTAGCTTTTTAAATACTATTTCTAGCGTTTTAAATATGTTTTGAAAAAAAAATTAATTTACAAAAATTTTTTACAAAATAATCTATGGCATCACTCTTTAATTATTCATAAAATTAGTACAAAAATAGGGCGGAGCTCCGGAATTTCGGGGTTTGCTGCCGATTTTTTAAAAGCGCGGAGCTCCGCTGAGCTCGGACCTTCGGGAAACATCACTATTATACATATTTTACATAATAAACCGGCTAAGTAGGAGTGCTTTGCTGCGACGAAAGCAAGTTTTCACTGCCCCAGTCTTGCTTGTTTGTGTAGAAGTCCTATCTCCTTATATGAAAAATGAGAGTTGCTGTTCATATCACCTTACACAATATATAACTCCTAGACTTGTGCACGTTCTGGAAATGCCCCGCCCCCGGAATATTAGTGGCTGTGCCTCCCGTCCAAAAAGGAAAAAGTACACAAAAAATGTGGCGCCATTTTCGACCTATTATGACGCCATCATTGCGAAATTTTTGCAATTTTAAGCCTATTTTAATGCATTTTAAGCTATTTTAGACCTATTTTTATTTAAAATTCGCTTTTTTGTTCCGTTTCTCTCCTGCTTGTTCCCCGTTTATTCCCTTCCCCGTTTCAAAAAAATGCGCCCGTGCCCCATTTTGGAATTGCCCCCCAATAAAACCTCCCGGGGGCAGTGCACAGGTCTGATAATTTACTACTAATACGGGCCAGGTGGCCAGTGTAGCATAAATGGCTAACGACAACCTTGCTAAGGGATTTAAAGAAAAAGTACGTTATGATTGTTTTTGTAATCACCAAAATTGTTTTTTTAAGATTGATTGTGTCTTGATTGTCTTGATTGATTGCTTGTTTGTTTCCTAAAATATCCAATCCAATTCAGCATTTATTTTTGTATCAGTAGTTAGAAAAGCCCTCATTCATACCCTTTCCTTTGCACCTCCTTGGTCCACCCGTAAGATATACAATTTTTTCTCAATGTAATATATCTCACCCACTAAGGTGATAAATATACCAACTACAATATTAAAATTTGTGTAGTGTTTTGTTGTAGGGAGGATATATTCCATGTCGAAAATTGTTACAGGGAAACTTTTGTAGTAATAGGGAAGCTGTTCAATTTCTTACAATACAATAATTTATGGGAACAGTTAGTAAACAAAACATAATACATTTTTTAGATAATATTGTTTATTGTGATAAAATTACTTACCAAATTATTATGTATTCAATACCCAAGAGGTAACTACTGCCAGGGGCGTAGCCAGGATTTCGGAAAGGGGGGGGGGGGTGTAATCCAAATTTTCAAAATACCGTAAAAAAGACATTAAAATAGGGTAAAATTTTTTGCGCTTCGCGCTAGGTGATTCTTTTTGTTGTGATTTGCATTGTTTTTTTAAGTTAAACTTTAAAAATTTCCGATTTAAAAAGGTATAACATTAACAATCGTGCGATAGCACGAAAAATTTTTCTAAAATTGTCTTTGGAATTCATTAAAAACATCACTTAAATGTTGTAAAAAGGTATATAAATGTCGAGCGCTGAGCGGAACGAAGCGCGAGGAAATTTTTTAAAATTTCTTCTTCGGACCCCCAAATTTTTACCTCCACCAACCCAAAAAGGGGGGGTTGCCACCCCTACAACCCCAACTAGCTACGCCTTTGACTACTGCCCATTTAAATAATTTACAATAGACACATTTTTAGTTGCAATTTTCCACGAAATAATATCAAATCAAGTTTTATTAGAGAGTTAGCCTGTTTATTAGACGATTAAAAATGATTTTAAAATGATTCTAATTAAAATAGTACCAATTCAAATTCAACAGCACATTATGGTAGAATAGCAAAAATATTCCCAAATAAGTAATAATAAAACATAAAAATTTGCTAAGTATTTGAAATAAAACAGGACTCTTACTAAAATATACTTTTGTACTCGTAAAACTGAGACAATAAATTTTGACACACTAACTAAATTTTTTGATGCAGATTTTAAGCCTGCGCCGCTTCTACTTCAACGTAAAAAACTTCTGCTGGATAGAATGAAACTTTTTCATTAGTAACAAAAGGTATGAAGCATACATGGGCACGGGGGGGGGTTGGGGGGGGTTAACCCCCCAAAATCAGAGAAGTGGGGTTTAACCCCCCCACTCCGAAGTGGGCGGGGGGGGGGAGAGAAAGTTAGCCCCCCCAATTTTGGAAAAATGAAGAAAAAAAATGTCTTCAAATTTACTTCTAACTGCCTCCAAACTTAAGTTTTGAGGTCAAAATGAATGTTTTAAGCAATAAAAAGCTCAAAAATGCAATAAAAAGGGCTTTTTGACCTAAAATTAGTGTTTTTAACCTATTTTTCCTTCAAAATCGAAAAACGATATGGGTAAAATGCACTCCAGAAAAAAAAACGATATGGGTATTTTGCGTTTCTCGGATTTTAACCCCCCCCCCCCCCTAATTTCAGGGTTTAACCCCCCCCCCCCCCACTCCGGACTAACTTGCCCATGTATGGTATGAAGAGTACTTAACTCAAAATTTTTTATTAAAATAATAATTCTACTAAAGGCCAAAATTTAGGGTGAAGGTTAAAATAGTACAATAGGTCTTTCAGAATGGTTTTTAAATGGAATTAATTACGTAACTAAAAAACAAATTCTGATAAGCCTTAAAAAAAGACAAAACAATGATGTTTTTAAGCCATTTTTTGAAGACAACTTATTTATTTTTAGTTTGTTTTTTTATCATATGAATTGTTACGAATGTAATCGGTGTACTCTTTGAAAAAAAAAACAACTAAAACATGATTAAACTTAACTAAAGTTGGTCAGCTTGAGCTCGATCATTATGCTGTATTGTTCTTTTTATGCAAAGTTAAGTAATTAACGGTACACCCTAATCGTTGTTATAGAAATCTAGATGTCTATAGTACAGATGTACAGATATCGTTTAAGAAATTTTAAGCGTCAAGAGAACAATAGACGACGGTTCGTAGTAACTCGGTTAAATTTTAAACTAAAACAAAGAATGAGTTTAATAGATCAAAATTTAAAGAAGCTGTATGCCCATTTAAACGCTGTTCTAGTTTAACCTAGACGTCCGGAATTATATAGTCAAACAAAAAATAAATTAAATATTATAACTACACAATGAATAGTTCCACTTTTAATAATGTGGTCATAAAATTCTAAATGTTATTTACACCTCAAAATTCCGGTTTGATTTTTTCATAATGATATTCTTGTCTTTTGATTTTCAAAACGTTGCGTTCTTTATCCAGTTCCAACAGTCTCTCTTTGATCGATTGGAAATGCTGCCGAGCGAATTCGTAAAATTCCCGTTCTAGTTGATATTCTTTGCTGGATTGCATAATGGCTACGGTTGCATCAGAGGGAAGCACTTTTTTATTTGTCCTTCGTAGATGAGATTTGGAACCTAAAATTAAACGGTTTGGGGACTTTAGAGCCGAGGGACTTTAGAGCCGGGACATTAGAGCTTCTAAAGAGCTTTAGAAAGATTTTTTCTAAGTCTAAGCATAAGCAAAACCTAAGCCTACGCCTAAGCAAAACCTAAGCCTGAACCTAAGCCTAAGCAAAAGACTGAGCGCCTAATCCCTCGCTCCGGCTCTAAAGTCCCGTTACCAATAAACCAAACCAAAATAAAATCTTCTGAAGCGATCACTAATCTGTTAATTACACAATGTAATAACCAATCTTTTATATGTTTTTCGTCACAAGCACTGCTGTTTTTCTGTACAATATATACATCAAGTTTGCTTTTAATTTATGTAAGGTCATTTAAACAGATTAAAGAATAAAACCGCACCACACGCAAACAGATTAAATAGACCTATGCACTGCCGCCCTGGGGTTTTATTGAGGGTGGCGGCACGGGGGGGCAATTTTTTTTGAAACGGGGAACAATAAAACGGGTTGGATGACAAGCAGGGGACAAAGGAAAAAAAAAGACAAAAAAGCGAAATTTAAGTAAAAATAGGTCTAAAATGGTTTAAGCATTGAAATAGGCTAAAAACTGCAAAAACTTCGCGATGGCGTCATAAATAATAGGTCAAAAATGGCGCCATATATTTTGGATACTTTTTCATTTCTGAGCGGGGGCAATAAAGCGAAGGGGGACACAGCCACTAATATTCCGGAGGGCATTTTCATACAGTGCACAAGTCTGCACGTGCACCACACTATACTACGTCCTAAAGGAATAAGTTATTATCAATAATATGAAATAATAAATTAAAAATGGTTTGTTTATGAAAAATTATTGAATAAATTGTTTAAAGCCAATTTTCTTATAGCATAAATAATGTCCGGCAACAGAAAATCATATTCAACAATTTAAAAAACCCATTTCAGTTTCGTTATGCACACAGCTAGGACCGGATAGCTATGGCTAGGACCATAGCTAGGACCCACCATTAGGGCCCGACCGGATCGGGATTTTCAGATGCGGCCGGATTGGATCGGATCGAAAGTCGATCCGTCCGGATAGGATATTTTACCGGATTGGATCTGGTGACTCGTAGTTTAATTATATTTTGTAATTCATTTTTGTGTAACAAATATTTAAATAAATTAACATAACATAAAATATTTTGTTACAATACTGATGGGCCTTCACATAAACCGTTATTTAGTTCTTATCTTAGTCTATTTTGTCACTTAATCCTGTTTGGGGGAGGTGCGATGCATCAGCACATATTTGAAAATAGTAGAATCAACAACTGTGTAAGGTAGCATTCTATCAGCAATCCAAGTGGCAACCTTCTTTTCGAATTCGATTTATACTGGTTGGTTAGTTGATTGCCATGTCAAGACAGCTGCAAAAAGCCCGCCACTTCCACTGGATTGATCCTATAGGTCCTGGATTGTGAGATGCGTTGGATGGTTTGGGAATGTATGAAACTGGCACCGCAGAGGGAAGACAAAGATGCCAGTTGGATTTTAAGTGACTGGAAAAAGGAAGGTCTAAATCAATTGCTCCACCGCGGAGCAATTGACCTTCTTACTTTCCCAGTCACTATATTTTACTTATATAATAGTTTCCAATATGAAACAAACAATATGAGTGGATTTCCACTATGTGATCGCATAAGACGTCCGGCGTGTGCACTCCGCTCAGGACATGGGCATCTAAAAAGGTGATGGACATCATGGGGATGTGCACCACAGTCTGGACCGTCAAATCGATTCTTGCTTTATAAGATGTAAACTGGTAAAGTATCAGTATACTGGCGTTGGGGATACACTTACAACTTCGCTTGTTTCAGTGAAATTGCTGCTTCTTCTTTCCCGGTCAAATTGTACATTGCATTTCTTTCATCTGAAGCTTTAACAGTAAAGTATCTCAAAATACTAACAACACTGCCATCTGACCTATTTCAATATAACTAAATAAATGTAAAATTTTATGTGGCACTTGCACTTCAAACTAACATGTAATTATTCACTTTGTTTGTTGTTATTTTATGGGTATTTTTTATATTTGTTATGTGTTTGTGTTTTGATTATATTAAGTTGAGGGTTTGATTGGAGATGGATAATTTTTATGAGGTGGACGTATTATATTTTTTTGTATAATATTATTTAATATTATGGAAGAAAAAACTTATATATATGTATTTAGTTTATTGCGATAGTAGTGTATTCTAGAAAAATTTAGAGGTGAGTTAAGTTAATTATGATTTGAAAAATGTTTGTTTATTTAAGTAAGTTTTATTTATTAGTTTTACGTTACTCTTGTGCAGGTATCTTCGTTGATATTAAAATTGAGTTGATTATATTGAAGGATTTATATTTTGTAATATTTTAATTTTTTTACGTCTTTGTTAGTTTTCAAATTCTGCTATCTCGTTTATATAATATTGGAATAAATATTTAATATAGTATGGTAAAATTTTTGAATTCTTATATAGATATTCTTTTTTAAAAAAGTAATAATAGATTAACTTCACTATGGACGAATGTAGTCTTATAGGCTTGTTAATGCTCTGTCTTGTTTGAAAGGCTCTAATAAGTAATATGCTGAGAGCTTGCTATCTTGCGATAATTAAATTTCAGGTCTGTGTTATTTTTATACTAGTCTTTACTGCTTTCTCTTATTATTTCATATTGTTTACTTATAAAAATTATCGTTTCGGCAGTGATAAACGATTTCATAGACGTTAGTTGTTTTGAGGAGAGAGTTGTCAGTGTTTTTTGAATTGATCTTTGGTTTGGATTATTGTATAAATAACTAGCTCTCGGCAAAGTTTTATTTTGGCTTAGGTCTAGCAGTCTGGAAGGTCATTTATATAAGGAAAAATTTACAAACTACTTGAGGGAAGCTAAAGAGAAGTTAGAAACTGGGATCTGTATTGTTTTCGTATATGAGACTCTGTTGCGCTTCTATAGAATTCTGAATATTAATAGTTATATTTGATTCGTCATTTAGTTTTTTTAGAGTTTAGGGTGACTGACAGAGTCATGCTTTGAGAATATATAATAGCATGATGCTTTTTTTCATCTAGGATTGATCCAGGGTTGTTTAGTTTAAACGACTGCTGAAACGTATTGCTTTAGTTATTTTTATTCTTGATGAGAAATTTATATATTCAAAATGCTTTCATACTTTAGACTGACGTTAGGATATACTCGGTATTCTTTTTTTCCGCTATACTTTCTTAAATTGGACTTATAATGCTCTTCACTAGACTGCTGCTCTTGAAGTTAATAGTGCAGGGCGAGAGATTTTTTTCGCGAATTTTTTAGGTAATGCTGGATTTTTTGTGGCGTTTTTGATATTTTGAGGTAATGTTTTTTTTTTTGTTTATCGAAGGAATATAATTAATACTTGGTTTTCAGAAAGGTTTTTGCTCTGGCTAGTGTTGTCTTTGGTGATAATATTTTTATTTTTTTTTTCTTTTCTTTTCGTCTGTCTCCGATCTTTTTATTGGCCTTTGCAAAAAGCCCTTTTCGTTTTTTGTAGTCTTATAAAATTTTTTAATATCTCGCTACCAGTGCATTCTTACGTTATTATGAAAGTTTAGGGCTTTTTTGTATTTTTTTGCCATTTTGTTTTTTTTTTCTTTTTTTTGATATTTACTTTTTTTGCTTTTTTTTTTTTTGATATAATTTTTTTAAAAAATTATTTTTTGGAATTTTTTTACACCCTTAACATATTAAAAAATGAAAAGTAATTTCGTTTTATGTTTATTCTATTTCATTGGTTGACCATGTATTAATGTATAGACTAAGGACTTTTTGATAAGAGGAAGTGCGACTTATCAGCAAAATTCTGCTGCACAAATAGTATTAAAACAATGTATAATTTTTTTAGTTTATAAGTCTTAGAGAAGAAAGCAAAAAATTATAATAATTGACATTGACATGAAAAAAAATCCGGCCGGATCGGATTGGATAAAAAAATGGCTGGATCTATCAGATTGAATCGTATATTTGGTCGGGCCCTACCCACCATCTGGAAATGTTTAGGGAAAATATACCACATTAAAAATATGGCATGCTGCCCGATCTGTCAAGTCGAGCAAAATCAGTCTGTGATAGTTTTTACTTGGATTAAAGACCCCCTCAGTTAGAAACACTGTGTTGTGGACTTTTTTGTCAAATTGTCGGCGGGAACGCGTAATTCAGTCACTAGAAGACTGGGACTGGTTGAGGTTGGGAATCCTGTGCAGCTAAACCAAAAGAGTAAAAAAGTGATGAAAATCCCTACTTATTACAATACTCAATCCAATAAAAAAGGTAATGTGGAACATGAATTATTTTAAATTTATTATAAAAATATTTATTTACCCGATTGGAATTTCTTGTAAGCACCCTTGAAGAATCTAGGAAAAGCACCTTCGAGAATAGCCACGAATTCGGGAATTTGATCCGTTAGACCCACTACAGCGTAGTGTTGAGCTAGATTATGCTTTGCTCTTTCCAAAGCCCAGTTGCTGCCTGGTTTCCTTCAATTAAAAAATTATTTAAAAACTATAAGAAACTATTTTTAAAAATAATATTGCGTAGAAGCTATTTGTGGACTTAGAAACAGTTATCTGATAGACAGCAACGCTATATTATTACGGCATAATCTGAACTTATTTACTCCAGTAGGATCATGCAAGGTTAAGGCTACGAGAAAAGAAAATTTTTTACTCAATAGTTAGGAACACTGAGAAACACCGGTAACGAAGCTGAGCACCTTTCACGTATATTGCGCACTAATTAATGTTCTAGGAGCTTTGATAAATTTTGATGCTTCCAATTTAAAAGTAATGCAGTATTATATTTCAGCTTTTTTTGAAATTAAACTGTTTTTAAAACTGGTTTAAGTTAAAATAGTTGTGAAATAACGTAGAGTGTGTTTTAAGATTGAAATACGCTTTAAAAAATTGATTTAATATGATTTTTTTACCAGCATTCTGGTTCGTGACCGCAGAAAAACGGTATTTGAAGCCAAAGATTGGATGGATCACAGTCTTTTTCTTGCGCAGCTACACAGTCGTCAAATGTCTAAAATTAGGTCTTACGAATTTGTTCGAATTTTGTTGTTAATCATCAAATAAATTTCATTTTTATAAAATATGAACGGTCTGTTTAAATATTTGCGTTACTACGCGATTTCTTGACATTCAATGTAATGAGCTGAAAATCAACATATTTTGATTTTGAAATGGATATTCTAAGCATAGATGACCGATCCAACATCATATAAATACAGCCCCGTTTATGAAAACGTTAAGCTCCGGAATGTTTAATTTAGAAGCTTTTTAGGGAAGGCTTATTTTAAAACTAGATCTAACGTGATTTTTGGAAGCAGGGTGGCGAGGTTGATATTTGGAAAAAAAATTGATAGAATTTGAGTTTTTGAACAAAAACAAGTTTTATTTAAGGAAAAAAATTTACAATGCACAGTTTTAATGCATTACTATTGCAATAAATTGCTAAATACTATTCTTTAAAAAACAATTTAAGAGTGATTTGGTTTGGTTTGGTCTAAATAAGATTGGCCTCAAGTAGGCATAGATTAATCGATTTAGCATGAATTTGGTTCAGTCGTGAAAAATGTAAAAATTTTTATAAAAGGAGTGGGGTTCAAGTTAAAAAGGTCAGTTTCTGGGTTAGCCTATATCAGTGATCGGAGGAGGTAGGCGTCTACGATCAAATTAAAAATGGTATTTCAAGAGAAAAGACTTTATTTTCGTAATATGGCTTTTAGAGGTATTTGTGAACAAGATTGGGGGTTAAAAGGTTGTGCTTCAAAACCTTCCCCCTAATTTAAAACTACTCAAGAATTCAAAATAGAAGGTTGCACTCCAAAATGTTCACCCCTAAACTAGAATTACTCAAGAATTAAAGTTAAAAGGTTTACTCCAAAATGTTCCTTCCTTAAAACTAGAATTAAGCTGAAGCTGTAGTGCTAAAAACAATAGAAATACGATGTTTTTGAATACTTTTTTGTTCATTTTAAATTTGTTCTAAAAAATGTGACTTTCGTATTCTTTGTGCACACACTTAGTTTATATTTTACCTTTCATTAAATTTAATATTATCACTTTTTATTATTTAATTTATCATTTGTTATTGAATTAACAAATACCACATTTTGTTCCTTATTTCGTTGTTTTCTTCTAACCAAATGCGGTCTGTAGTTGTCTCCAAACCGTAGAAAATAATAGTAAGACACAAGCCGCTCAAGAGGTTCCCGTAAAATATTTATGTACACCGGATTAACGTGACCAAATCTAAAAAATAGCACAAATGCTTTGCTTAAAATTTTATTTTTACAGCTTTAAAAGTATTACAAAAAAGGGTAAAATATAATAAAAAATTATAAAAAACTAAAAACGATAGGTTATATATTTGTAACACATAAAACGAAATTTAAAAAACAACTAATGAGTTATAATTATTACTTGGTAAAATCAACAAAAGCGACATGTCCGTGGTATATAGCGGGTTTACGCTGCACCCAGTTGGATACATTTTGAACGAACCTCGCTCGATCCACCAGAGTCATGGTGTGAACGTTTTTGCTGACGTTTAAGTGAAGTGTGTGAAAGCGGTTAGGGCTGCTGAGAGCGTAACAGGCCCCGTTCACGAAACTGGTAGAACCCGTTTTCGGTACCCGGTTATAGAGAATGACCAAATTCTCTTCGTTGTACGTGGCTATTGGTTCATCTTAAACAAAAAACAAAGGTTAAGGGATTAGAAGCAAGCTTAATTTTTTGCAAGAGATAAACAGTTTCTAAAACCTGTGTTTCAGGTGTTTGAGCAAAAAACCAACTACAGTATCAAGGTTTAAAATAAAAAAAACACAAGAATTACGCAGTAACCAGTCTGTATTAAAATTTCGTGCATTGACAAAGCCTTAAAACAAAACTGGATAATCTATTTTTAAAAAATGGATAGACATATTTTAAATAAAAATTTTTAAACTGGAAATCATACGAAAAGTAGCGAATATTTTGTTTTTTTGCATTATTTTTGTTCTTATTAAAGCGTGTTTTGAGTGAATCCTTCTTTTTTTGTAATAGTTTAAAAGATGGAGTCTAACTTTCCTAATGAGATAATGCATGACCTCACACAAAGCCACATGATATATTCGGTCAAATTAAATTAAAACAAATTCGGGCTAGAAGCTAGGCTCCAGCTAACTATTTTTTACTGCCTGCTGGCCAAATAATCCGTAGTAAATTATTCACTCTACTTTACCTTTAAATAACTTCTGTTTAGAACTTTCTGCAGTTGGAGAATTGAGATCATAGTTAGCAATAATTCTGGCAAGATCTCTTTGAAATTTGGTGAGTCTAAAAAACTATATGTAGTAAATGTGAAATGTTTTTGACAGGTGCACGTGAAAAAATATTCATATTATAAAATATAATAATTTTTGCACGTGCACCTGTCGAAAAGATTTTACATTTCACGTTCAGGTATGATATTATCATACCTAGGCAAGTTGGTCCGGAATGAGGGCAGGGGGGTTAAACCTAAGCCCGTATTTAGAGGGGGGTTAAAATCTGAAGAACATGTTTTTACACATATCATTTTTTCTGGAGTGCATTTTACCCATATCGTTTTTCTACTTTTAAAGAAAAATAAAGGTAAAACCGCTAATTTTTGGTCAAAAAGCCTTTTTATAGCATTTTTGAGCGTTTTTTTGCTTAAAAATTATCTTAACCGCCAAACTTAAGCTTGGAAGCAGTTAGAATTCATAGTCTTTTTTTTATTTTTCCTAAGTCGAGGGGGAACCTTTTGTCCCCACCCCACCAATTTTTGAGTAAGGGAATTAAAGCATTAAACCCCTCTACCTAGAATTTTGAGAGGGGAGCTTAACCCCCATGTCCATGTAGAGACCTCTGCACGGTCTGGAATTGCCTCCCCCGCCCAAAAATGAAAAAGTACCCAAAAATTTTGACATTTTGACCTTGTATGACGCCATCGTAGCAAAATTTTTGCAGTTTTTAGCCTATTTCAATCGTAGATGTTTTTTTTTGGGGAACAAAGGGGTCCACCCCCCTGGAGCCAAAATTTTGGACCCGCCCCCCTAAAAAAAATCCAGGGGCCCCCCTACCCCCCAAAGCTCGAGAGCGGTCCGGCCTGACCCCCCTAGCGAGGATCGATGACCCCCCTCCCCTCCTCCCGACCAATTCGGAAGTATATTTTTTATTTACTGTCAAAAACACGGTTTTTTAGTAAATAAAATTCAATATTAGACCTAAAAACACTTAAATTATTGAGTTAAAAAATTTTGCTGAAAAATTGGACCCCCCTGACCATACATGGGCACGGGGGGGTTGGGGGGGGTTAACCACCCCAAAATTCTGAGAAGTGGGGTTTAACCCCCCCACTCAGAAGTGGGGGGGAGGGAGAAAAAGTTAACCTCCCAATTTTGGAAAAATGAAGAAAAAAAATGTCTTTAAAATGACTTCTAACTGCCTCCAAACTTAAGTTTTGAGGTCAAAATGAATGTTTTAAGCAATAAAAAGCTCAAAAATTCAATAAAAAGGGCTTTTTGACCTAAAATTAGTGTTTTTAACCTATTTTTCCTTCAAAATCGAAAAACGATATGGGTAAAATGCACTCCAGAAAAAAAACGATATGGGTATTTTGCGTTTCTCGGATTTTAACCCCCCTAATTTGGAGTTTAACCCCCCCCCCACTCCGGACCAACTTGCCCATGTATGCCCCTGACCCCCCCTAAATTTGAAATATCGCACCCGGGGTCGACCCCCCTAAAAAGCCAGGGGGTCCGGACCCCCCTGGACCCCCCTAAAAAATTTTGGCCTTCCACCCGGGGGTGGACCCCCTAGCGGACCCGACCAAAAACACCTATGATTTCAAAGCTTTTTAAACCATTTTAAACCTATTTTTACTTGTGTTGACATGGGGTTTTTCTCTTATCTTTCTTCATGCATACATGGATTCCAGGTTGGCTTACTTGGATCAAATTTTTAAAGCTTACAGGTGGGCAAGGGGGAGAGTGTGATTGGGACGGTTATACCCCCTCTCAAATGAAAAATCCCGAATCTGCCGACACCCTCTCCTCTTAAATTTTGGAGTACTCCAGAAACCGCCCTTAAAAATTCGGGGTCCCATTTAAAAGTGGGCAGGGTGGGTTATTCCCCCCAAAATCCCGATTATAGCCGACACGCAACACCCCTCTAAGATTTGGGGTACCTCGGACAACTCCCCCCTTAAATTTGGGGGGTCCCTCAATACTAAAAAACCGCTAAAAATGGGGTATTTAAGCTATACCCCTCAAAAAAATTTTGGAAACCCCCCCCCCACCAAAAAAAAATCCGGAAGGCTGCCCACCTATGATCCCATTACTAAATTTTTTTCAAGTGTACCTCTCCCCACAGTCTGACACTAAATTTGAAATCTTCACAATTGAAACTCCCAGAACGCACATGTTTTAAGCTATTTTGGAAGAAAAATTGTAGTCGATCAGAAAATTTTGTTTGTGTATTAAAAAAATGGTTTAATTTATAAAATATAATATTAATGCTTTTCCTCTAGTAAATTTTTTACTAATACCTTTTTAAGACAGTTCAGAGTTAAAAAAATTTTGGAATAGGAAATTCTAAAGAAAATATATTATCTTTTGAACATACATGGGCACGGGGGGGCGGGGGGTGGGGGGTTAAACCCCCCAAATTCTGAGAAGGGGGTTTAACCCCCCCACTTAGAAGTGGGGGGAGAAAAAGTTAATCCCCCCAATTTTGGAAAAATGAAGAAAAAAAAGTCTTAAAAATGACTTCTAACTTCCTTTAAACTTAAGTTTTGAGGTCAAAATAAATGTTTTAGGCAATAAAAAGCTCAAAAAGGCTTTTTGACCTAAAATTAGCGTTTTTTATCTATTTTTCCTTCAAAATCGAAAAACGATATGAGTAAAATGCACTCCAGAAACAAAAATCATATGGGTATTTTGCGTTTCTCGGATTTTAACCCCCCCCCCTAGTTTGGGGTTTAACCCCCCCCACTCCGGACCAACTTGCCCATGTATGCTTTTGAACTACCTTGGTTGAAGCCCGGTGTATATTTTGATATATAATACATACATGCAGACCTGTGCACTGCCCTCCCGGGGGGTTTTACTGGGGGGCGCAATTCGAAAGTGGGGGAGGGCAATAAAACGGGGAGGCAAGCAGAGAAGAAAAAAAGGGAAAAAAAGGACAAAAAAAAGGCGAAATTCAAGTAAAAATAGGTCTAAAATGGTTTAAAAAGTTTTGAAATCATAGGTGTTTTCAGATCGGTGGCGGCTCGGGGGTCCACCCCCGGGTGAAAGGCCAAAATTTTTAGGGGGGGTCCCAGGG
>JASAMX010003806.1:0-19371 GCA_030248175.1 Microlaimidae sp. YZB2_3 | reverse complement strand
TCAACAAATAAACAGGAATAACCTCAGGCCCATGTGCCTATGACCCACTATTAGCCCATTCATCATCAACAGCAACCTAAATGTTCAACCCATGCTCAGCCATACTACTCATTTACAGTATTACTTGTACCATCAACCCAGTCACACCCAGCAATCCCATTACTGGGTCCACTACCACAATAGCAAATGTCCAACCCACACATGCATCCCACCATTATAGGCACTCACCACAATAGTTACCATCAAAATCATCATTGTAGTGAAATTCCAAACTCCACTAAAAAAAATTAACAATGTTTTTGCTATTTGGTCTTTCTTTTTCTTAAGTTGAATACAAATTTTTAAAATTGTTTTGCTCAATACATTCTACACAAACAATCTTGATTTATTTCTGGGAGTTGGGGCATCATCCCTACTTTCTTGTGTAGTGTGCATTGTTGTATTTCCATTTTTCAAAACCCATCTTGTCAACTAAAAAAAATTGCATCTTAATCTTTTACGTTACAAAATAATAAAGTGTGAACTTAAATAACTTCTATGATTTGCAAAAACCGGCGGTTTCAATAGCGTTTTTTAAACGGTATATTATTCATACTCTTCTTAACGCGTTAAAAACAAATACAATATAATTCGATGATTTATAGAATAAAGCTGCTATCTATACTCCTTGAAAGACGCTTTCAGGGCAGCTCAAGCAAACGGTAAACATAAATGTAAAAAATTAGGATTGATTAATAACTAAATAATGTAATATTAGTAAAATTTCTTATTAATATTATATGGATTTTGCAATTTTTTTTAAGTTATGCAGTTGGTTCACTACTATGACTTTTCCATCCAATAAAAAAATCTAATTTTTTTGCAGGGGATTTTCGAATGAGTTATGAGAAAATGAAGGATTTTACTAATACCCAACACAAAAAATCTAAGTAAAATCTGTAATGACTTGTTCGTTTACGGGCAAATAAATACCTAATTATTTGGTAAGGTTGTACAGATTAAAATTTATTTTTTCCTTAATTTCACCCAAGCATTGGTCTAAACTCTCACCTATATAAATAAAATTTAGTCTCGAGTCAAGCGAGGTTTTCTCAGGAGTAACGAATAAATATAAGCTTTTGATTTGGAAATTTCGAGGCTTGTTCGAGCATGCTACATGGTTTTAGATGCGTCACTCTTAGCTAGTGACGTGCCCAGGATTTCATTTTGGGTTGAGGTCTGGGGGCGGCAGCTCCCAGAAATAAGAAGTTTAGAGTGCAAGAGCCGTCCAGCAGGGTCAAGGGACAGAACCCCTTCTCAGCAGGGGAGAAGGGGAGGGAGTTCAGAGGGCGGAACGTACCCCTGCGGGGGAGACAATTTCCCATATAAAGCACTAAAACACACTAAAAATTTCAATTGCAGTTGACATTTATTACAAAATTAATAGTCCCATTTCCTACCTTGAATTTAAACCATGCCTTTAAAGCGGACATACACTTTAATAATATTTATACTAGTTTTATTTACCATATATCACTTCACTATTGAACGGCATAATTGATTTAAAATTGAAAAAACCGAGATAAACTATCAATTCAAACTACCGTCGAAGCGGGGAAAATTTGGTTTTTTGTCTATTAGTATGCTTTTGGGAATGCATCAGGAAAGTTTCTGCATTAATATTAAAAAAAATAATTTTTCTCTCCCAATTAATTAAAAAAAAGTTAAAAAAACGTAAAAACCTCTATCACAAAAATTCGGCTTCGACCGATTGGAGGGGGGGGGGGGCGGCCGCCCCTCCCCCCGCCCTTCTGGCCACGCCACTGCTCTAAGCCCTGGAATGTACAGACTACGAAAAGTAAACCGCGCCAATAAACGGTAAAGACATTACGGTAACTGGTCTTGCCGTGGACTTTTTAATCTTGGCCACGCTGAGAGACTTGGCACCGTAGAGCCCACGGGTTCCAACTGAAAGCGGTTCGACTGGGGGATCCTCAAAAAACGGACTTTGTGTTCTCAACTCTGTACTGCTGGAAACCTGTGCACTTCCTGCTCATCTCTACAAGCAATTTATTTATAATGCATTTAAGAGTATATGCGCGCATTCGCCTAGATCACCGAGGGGGACCATGTGGCCCACCCCTCCCGTCGTCCCCCAAGACCCGTTTTTGACCTCCCCCTTCCCCCTAAAACCCCTGGTCAGGCCATTTCCCCTCCCCAAATCTTGTTTTTGACCCCCCTTTCCTCCTATAAACCATCCATTAAAACAAAAAAAAAACAAACAAAATGTTTTATTTGTTTCCTGCAAACTTAAGCAAAATGCTTTAAATCAAGCTAAAATCTTTATTATTATAAACTTTATTAGTGTATTTAAACGGTAAAAACTTGAAAAAGGAAATGTTTCAAACGCAATATATTTATGCAAATTAATTCTGACCTCTGTACTTTACTGTGCTTCTTTTAAAAAATCACCCCTAGGGTACGCATACATGAGCATAGGGACGGGGCGGGGGTAGGGTGGTGTCCACTCCTCCTCGAAATTTCGACTCTCTTAGAAAATTGAGCCCGACCCCCCCTAGAATTTTAAAAATTCTAATACCCGACCCTCCCCTCTCGAATTCTAATGAATCTCTCTTCCGAGCCAAATTTTGGATTCTTAGGTCAAAATTTATTTCAAAAAAATACAATTTTGAGTAAAACACTAAGTCTGAAACCATTTTATACGTAAAATAGTTATTTTAGTATACAAAATTTTATATATTAGTGCTAATAACCCCACATAAATGATTTAATGTGACTTCGTTCGGAAACCGGAAAATGCCAACCACGAGCTCTCTGACTTTAAACCGAAGTTTACTCTCGGTTGATCCCCCTTAAAAACCCAGGGAGGGGCGCACGAGTTCCTGGGTCTGCCATTTAGCTTTGTCAAAGGGCCATCTACCCGGGGTTCACGGAGCCTCTAGCTTGCCCTCCATGCTCTTGTATAGTACCCCCTTCCCCTAACTGTCAAAAATCCCGATAATCTAGCATCACCCTCCCCCCTCATAGCTGAACCTTCCGGGTTTCAGTACCCCATGTACCAGTGGTTTCAATTTCGGGAGGTCCTATCCTACCTAGTACTGAAAACGCTAAAAATCGGGGGGGGGGGGGGGAGGTGGGCGGACTCTTTATTTGGTGAATACCCCATAAAAAAATATTGGGACACCCCCACCCCGACATTAAGGATCACTGTGTAATAACCCCTTTCGGCCTAATAACGTTTATCTAATGTCTTTAGCGGTAAGGACATAACCATGGGTTCGCCCCCCCCCCCGTTAAACAGTCGGACAGTAGGACAAATTTAGGATGGTGGTAGGGGCGCTCCCAGACCCCCCCCCCCGAAATGGTCGCCAGATAGTAAAATTTGGAGGTTTTCATAGGCTAAAAATTCAAAATTTTCTGGCGCCTCCGCTAATCGTTTGGCGCCCAACTATAAAATAATTTTAGTACACAATTAAACCCCAAAAACCAAAAATTTTTCCGCCTAAAAAAATTTCAAACCAAAAATAGTATACATACATATATCTCTCTATTTATATTGACTAATGCTGATGTTATTTCAAAGTTAGTACAATATTTTTTATCAGTAATAAGTACTACACAGAAAGCAAAACAAACAATCATATTGGTTGATTTATGTGCCTCCCCGTTTCTAAATTTTCCAGCCGCCTATAGCATTGCCTTGGATTTTTTTCATATAGGTAGGTACCTTAAAAAACATGGAGTCAAGATACTGCTCATGTGCTTTGGTTTACAATGTGGGTGCAGTCAAGGGGTCTGAAAGGTCTCTAAATTCTAAATGTGTGCTAATGTAATTTTTAACTAAGAAAACATTTTTTTACCGCTAAAAACATTAGATAATACGTTATTAGGCCAAAAACAGTGTATTACACAGCTTTATCTAGGTTTATCCGTACTTTTTTTACGTTTTCAAAAATAAAGGGGGGCTCCGCCCCACCCCCCCCCCCCTTTCCCCCCTCCTCCCGAAACTTTTTTTGTACTACAATCCGCCCCCCCCCCCAAAAAAAAAATGAAACCCTGGGTACACGTTCCTGAAATCCGGAAGGCTGCCCACCTATAACTAAGGGGGGAGGTTTTATGATAGATTTTCGGGTTTTTTGACAGTTAGGGGAAGGCAGTACCTTCATACATGAGCATGGACCGCAAGCTAGGGGGGCTGGCTGGCTACCCCGGGTAAATGGCCCTTTGAAAGCTAGGCAGGGGTTCAGAGGGGGTCCGTACCCCCCTCCCTAGCTTTTTAAGGGGGATCAACCGAGGGTAGACCAGTTTAAAGTCCAGAGGGGGGTCATAGTTGGTCCGGTTTCCAAACAAAGTCACATTAAATCATTTATTTAAGTTTTTTAGCACTAATATAGAATTTTATATACTAAAATAAGCTATTTACGTATAAAAATAGTTCAAAACTACTGTTTTTTACTACAAAATTGTATTTGTGACAATAAATTTTGACCTAAATTCATATCCAAAATTTGGCTCGGAAGAGAGGGGGGTCAATTTAGAATTCCAGATGGGAGTGGGGTATCAAAATTTTAAAATTTTGGGGGGAGGGTCGGGCTAGATTTTTTCTCTCGGGGGGGCCCGAAATTTCGAGGCTAGAGGGAGTGGACACCACCCTACCCCCCGCCCCCTCCCTATGCTCATGTATGCGTACCCTAGGGGTGATTTTTTAAAAGAAGCACAGTAAAGTACAGAGGTCAGAATTAATTTGCATAAAAATATTGCGTTTGAAACATTTCCTTCAAGTTTTTACCGTTTAAATACACTAATAAAGTTTATAATAATAAAGATTTTAGCTTGATTTAAAGCATTTTGCTTAAGTTTAGGAAACAAATAAAACATTTGTTTGTTTTTTTTGTTTTAATGGATGGTTTATAGGAGGAAAGGGGGGTCAAAAACAAGAGTTGGGGGAGGGGATGGCCTGACCAGGGGTTTTAGGGGGAAGGGGGGAGGTCAAAACGGGTCTTGGGGGACGGAGGGAGGGGGTAGGCCACACGGTACCCCTCGGTGATCTATGCGAATGCGCCCATATACTATTAAATGCATTATAAATAAATTGCTTGTAGAGATGAGCAGGAAGTCGCACAGGTTTCCAGCAGTACAGAGTTGAGAACACAAAGTCCGCTTTTTGAGGATCCCCAGTCCAACCGCTTTCAGTTGAACCCGTGGGCTCTACGGTGCCAAGTCTCTCACGTGGCCAAGATTAAAAAGTCCAGCAAGACCAGACACCGTAATGTCTTTACCGTTTATTGCGCGGTTACGCTTCGTAGTCTGTACATTCCAGGGCTTAGAGCAGTGGTGTAGCCAGAAGGGCGGGGGGAGGGGCGGCCGCCCCCCCCCCCCTCCCAAATCGGTCGAAGCCGAATTTTTTCGTAATAGAGGTTTTTACGTTTTTTTTTTTTTAATTAATTGGGAGAGAAAAATTATTTTTTTTAATATTAATGCAGAAACTTTCCTGATGCATTCCAAAAGCATATTAATAGTCAAAAAACCAAATTTTCCCCGCTTCGACGGTAGTTTGAATTGATAGTTTATCTTGGTTTTTTCAATTTTAAATCAATTATGCCGTTCAATAGTGAAGGCATACATGTTAAATAAAACTACTATAAATATTATTAAACTTTATATCACGCTTTAAACACATGTTTTAAATTCAAAGGGATAAAATACTTTTAATTTTGTAATAAATATCAACTGCAATTAAAATTTTTATTGTGTTTTAGTGCTTTATATAAAAAATTTTCTCCCCCAGGGGCGTTCCGCCCTCCGAACTCCCCCCCCCCCTTCTCCCCTGCTGACAAGGGGTTCTGTCCCTTGACCCTGCTGGACGGCTCTTGCACTCTAAACTCCTATTTCTGGGAGCTGCCGCCCCCAGACCTCAACCCAAAATGAAATCCTGGGCACGTCACTAGCTAAGAGTGCATCTTAAAACCATGTAGCATTGCTTGGACAAGCCTCGAAATTTCCAAATCGAAAGCTTATATTTATTTGTTACTCCTGAGAAAACCTCGCTTGACTCGAGACTAAATTTTATTTATATAGGTGAGAGTTTGACCAATGCTTGGGTAAAACTAAGGAAAAAATAAATTTTAATCTGCATAACCTTACCAAATGATTAGGTATTTATTTGCCCGTAAACAAACATTATTAAACAAGTCATTACAATTTTTTTTTTCGTTTGGCTATTAGTACCTTAATTTTCTCATAACTCATTCAGCAAAAATCCTGGGAAAAAAATTTCAAATTTTTTTTATTGGATGGAAGTTATAGTGAGGTGACCAACTCCAAAGCTGAAAAAATTCAAAATTCCATTATAATATTAATAAGATATTTTTACTAATATTACATTATTTAGTTATTAATCAATCCTAATTTTTTACATTTTGTACCGTTTGCTTGAGCTGCCCTGAAGAGCGTCTTTCAAGGAGTATAGATAGCAGCTTTATTCTCTATAAATCATGAATTATATTGTATTTGTTTTTAACGCGTTAAAAGAGTATGAATAATATACCGTTTTAAAAACGCTATTGAAACCGCCGGTTTTTGCAAATCATAGAAGTTATTTAACGCACATTTATTATTTTGTAACGTAAAAGATTAATTGCAATTTTTTTTCGTCTACAAGATGGGTTTTGAAAAATGGAAATACAACAATGCACACTACACAAGAAAGTAGGGATGATGCCCCAACTCCCAAATAAATCAAGATTGTTTGTGGAATGTATTGAGCAAAACAATTTAAAAATTTGTATTCAACTTAAGAAAAAGAAAGACCAAATAGCAAAAACATTGTTAATTTTTTTAAGTAGAAACTAAAAATTTTAAAACGCAAAAAAACTTATATTAAGGATTTATCATTTTTGAACAGTAACTGTCTTGTGATCATAAATCCTGTGTTAAAAAACTTAAACAAAAATGTTCTACCAATTTATGCTTGCCTACTGGATAGTTAAATTCTTGTGATATGTGGAACAGCGGAACCACTGGAACCGGAATTCCAAATTTTGCCCGAAACATCCGGAACTGCCTATAAAACTGCGAAACTCTCGGAACACCGGAACGCGAACCAGAATTGAAATTTTTCCGAAAATCCGGAACCGGAATTCCAAGTTTTGCCGGGAACATCCGGAACCCAGAACTGCCCATCCATCACTAAAAATCGTTTAAATTATTTATTTTAAGGGTTTATTATGCTTGAAAATCTGATTCGAAACTATCAACACCCGTGCGTTCTTGATGTTAAAATGGGCAGGCAGCAACATGCGGATGACGCTACTGAGGTTTATTATATTTTATTTTGTTTAAAACTTAAACTGTAGAACATAAAGAAGTGTATGCAGTACCTATTGACTTAAAAGCTGCATTACACCATCACCCGCCAGCTGTACATTAGAACTTATCTCTTCCTCAGACTTGTTAACGTTTGACCTTCTGACTTTTCAATGGATGAGTGAGAACCCACACATTAGGAAGTTTATTAAATTTGAGATGTTTTTGTTTAAATATATAGCCAACCGCTAAATTTTTTAATCCTAGGTCAAAAATATTGGAAAGATCTTTCCTGGGTTTTAAAACTGTTGTCGGGGTTGTTAAGTAACCTTTCCTTCCCACTCCCATCTTTCTTTTTTTCGCATTGTGAACTAACTCCATTCATAAAATTAAATTCAAAAAAAGTGTTTTATATAATTTTGGGTTTTTATTTTTTAATGCGCGATTTTATAGTAAAAATAAATCCGTATATTATATAATTGTTTTGCCTAAATAACATCTTTTTTGCTAACAAAAATGCATATAAGTTATATACTTGTTGTCAATTTTTCAATAGTTTAAAAACCGAATTTTTGAACTGAAATGAATGAATGGGAGTAAATTATTGACTATCCAGTACCTATACCTATTGACTAAAAAGCTGCATTACACCATCACCCGCCAGCTGTACATTTTAAGGTCTTTCCGGACAGTTTTTATTGCAGAGTGTTCAGTAGTAAACCAATTGCAATAAAGAGCAAAAATTACCCATTTTTATTTACACACAATTTATTTTTGAATTATTATAGTTATAGAGTCAGTATTATAATATTTTAAGATATTCAAATGACGAAAATTTGACTAATTGGCGAAAATTAGGCCACAAATCCTGTTTACAATAATGATATTTTTTGAATTTATGTGAAATAAATTTTTAAAATTATAAAAAAATTATTAAAAAAAACATTATTAAAATCAAAAAAATTGTGGCCAAATATGTTTTATGTGGGAATCGATCTCGGGACCTTTCAGAAAGTTTGACGACGCGCTAACCGACTATGCCACTGCTACCATGGGATGATGAGCTCTAAAAGCGATTTATAAACCACTCTGAAAAAATCGATAAAACGCACGACGCACGACAGAACTATTTATGCGTTAAAAAATACAAAAAATGTTATGGCCTTCCAAGAATTATAAATTTCAATAGAAATATACTATCTGGAGCTTTAAATTTTACCAAATTAAATTAAATCGAAGTTTCACCGAAATTTTGGAAAAATTAACCCCCCATTTTTTTACGGAAAATTGTATATTAAACCATAAATACATACAACAGTATTCAATTTAATTTTTACGTAAGTGAAAAAGGGTAACGGTGTCTCTCTATTGGAAGTATGTTTTTAATAAATAGTGTGCAGTAAATATTTTTAAGGATTTTAAAAAATTCATTGCAATTTGATTTTTAATATCAATTATTTCAATTATTTACAATAATATAATGAATGTTCACTTTATAATCGTAATATTTCTGCCTTTTTAACACTCATATAAATTTTTTAGTAAAAAATTACTGTATTTCACGAGATCTTGTATGCCAAAAATCGCGATTTTTCATACTTAACAAAACTGTCCGGAGAGACCTTAAAACTTGTATATGGCGTCATATTTTTGAAAAATTATAAAAAAAAGAGTCATTACAATTATATATACAGTTTTGTATTTATAATGCGTCATAATTTTGAAACATTATTAAACGGGGATTATTTTATAGCAGAAGCGGAAACACCAAATTTACAAGTGCTAGAAATCCACGTCCTGCGTCTTGGCGTGAGGCTGTGTGGTATGCAGCTGCAGATTTACAATAAAACTCGTATTTATAAGGCGTTGTATTTTTGAAACATTATCAGAATGGGAATTGTTTTATAGGAGAAGCGGAAGCACCAAATCTACAAGTGCGAGAAATCCACGTCCCTGCGTCTTGGCGTGAGGCTGTGCGGTATGCAGCTGTACAACCCGGCCACTGCGGTTTACAGCTGCTTCGACAAGCTTTACGGGCGGGAGTTGGACGAAGCGGAGCTCCGCGCTGGGATGACCACTTTCATAATGGCCGCGCCGCTGGAAGTGGTCAAGGGCTTCCTGAAGAAAATGCTGGACTTGAGAAAGGTAAATTCAAATTGTAATATTGGAAACTATATAATGGAAACGACAGGTGTAGCCAAAAGGATCTGGGAAGTGTAGACTCTCTTGGAGGGTTTGGGCTGATTATTAGACCCCTTTTTTAGGTCAGCAAGAATGATAATTTTGGGGTCTGGACAGAGGTCATTGTTTTTTTTCGCGCTTCGCTCCGCTGAGCCCTTTGATGGTTCTTTTCTTTATAACATTATATTTTTAAAAAAATTAAAATTATAAATTGTGACGTGTGTACTGCCCCCCGCGGGGTTTGTTTTTTTTTTGGCGGGGGCACGGGGGCAACTTTTTTAAAACGGGGGGAGGCAAACGGGGCGGCAGAAAGAAAAAAAAGAGAAACAAAGGTAAAAATAGGTCTAAAATGGCGTAAAGTGCATTAAAAGGGGCTAAAAACTGCAAAAAAATCGCGATGAGGACGTCATTATAGGTCGAAAATGGCGCCATTGTTTTGGGGTACTTTTTCATTTTTGAGCGTGGGAGGCAAATCTTCCAATAAAGCGGGGGAAGGGGCATTTCCAGACCGTGCACAGGTCTGATAAATTTAAGTCTAAAAATCCACAAAGTATTGTTTTTTTGCGGTTTCTTTCTCGCTTTTTGATGTTAAATTTTTTTAGTACCGTAACTAATGCAAATTCTCGTCCCATGCATGAAAAATCGCTGCGCGATAAAATGGCAGAACATCGCGTGCACTACAACAGGTTGCAAAATTTTGATTAAAGATTTACTTAAGATAGAACATTACTGTTATGACAAATTTTACTAAAAGTTAGATATCAACTTAGATATTAATTTTTGTCTGACAAAATTATAGTGCGATCGAAAGCTCAAATTATGATGTATCCAACTTTAATAGTTTCATCGTTTACCGAATGTTCTATTTCGAGATATAGTTTGATTAATTTAAAGCTCAAAAACAGTTTTTAGCCATTTAAAAAATTTGATTCGCTCAGTTTTTTCTTCAATTTTATAGAAAGTTAACGAAAAATAGGGGCAACTTTTAGATGTGGTTTGGAGTTAAACGTAATTCAAAATTTTAAAAAAATTGAAAAATCGATGTTTTTAAAAGAAAAATCAAATAAAAAAAATCGTGAATTTTATTTTTTAATCAAATACAATTCAAAGTATTGATTAGACTTTTGTCTAAATATTTCCAAACTTTCATTAAAATCTGAGCGAATCATTTTTTTTTAATTTTCATATAAATTTTTTTGATTTGACGCCGAGAAATTACATTTCAAAACGTTTGCTTAAAAGTATCTTTTAGATTTCAGATGGGCCAGTAGCCGAGTGGTTAACGTGTCAGACTCGGACCCGTAGGTTCGAGTCTCTCGCAGGCAATATTTTAACGTCGAAAAAAAAATTTTTTTAATTTTTAATTTTTTAATTAAAAAAGTGTTCTTTATTCAAGATACGCTAAATGAAAAATGGAAAAAAATTGAATATTTTTGGTAATGAATTTTATTATAATTATAATCTATTTTTGACATGTATTTTATTGGTGTCATTTAATGATTGTGAACGATAACAATTTTTTTAAGAAAAATTAATGTCAAAAATTGAATGAGCAGGTCAAATTACGTTAGTAAAAATTAATTAGAAAAGATCTACCGTCAAAATCTAACTGTGGTGTTTTACTTTAAATAAAATACGTATGAATTTGAAAAAAAATCACGAAATCTGTAAACTGCGTTTTTGGAGGTGATAGAATCGTTAGACGGCTATGCATTTGAACCAAACAATTCTTTTTGATTAGAATATTATAATACTAACTACGTTGATGTTGTTGTTGCATTACCTGAAACTTATTTTCCCTATGCAGATTATGCAAAGGGCAGGCGCTAAAACAAGCCAGGAGGGGCGAAAAAATTTACTACGTCTGCGCACATTAAAGGAAAATTACTAAGTGATTCTGTTCATTGTTTTTTAGGTGATGGAATCGTTGGACGGCTACCGATTCTACTCCAGCAGCATCCTATTGATGTTCGACGCCTCCGACAGTGCCAAATACGACTTGAAAATGATCGATTTCGAACATTCGGCCACGAACAACTACCGAAACCCCGCCGGGGTCACCGGGCCGGACCAGGGCTACCTGTTCGGACTGCGCTATTTTATAGACTTTATGCAAGAACAACTGACCCTGAGGGCTACCGGCTCCTGAGGCCGGGTTCGCGCCGGGGTGGGAAGTGGCAGGTGACAAGGGTGTTTACTCACCGAAGTGACAAGCGGTGTTGTTGTTGTTGCTGTTGTTTTTGCATCAGCTGAAAGTTATATCTCCCCTCCTAAGCAGATAAAGGAAAGACTGGGCGCTAAGACTAAGACAAGTCGGGAGAGAAACATAGATGAACACGGCCAAGGTCAAAAGCAAGGGGGGTGTTTACCCCGGGTAAATGACATTTTAAAATCTAGGGGTCCAACCCACCTAGCTTTCTAGGGGGGTCGACCCGGGGTGGAAGATTTTGACACCTAGAGGGGGGTCAGGTGGGGTCCAATTTCCGAAGCAAAATACTTTTAAACCATTAACGATTTATTAATAGTTTTTTTCTAGGATAATACTACATTTTATTAAATAAAAGCGATATTTAGGTATAAAAATGGTGTAAAAACATAAATTTGTGTTAAAAATTCACGTTTTTGGAAGAAAATTTACTATAAAAAAGTACTTAAAATTTTGTCGAGAGGGGAGCATAGATGTTTTTGGGAGGGGGACAGAGGTGTCCAGCCCCCCCCCTAGAGCCAAAATTTTGGACCCCCTCCTCTAGAAAAAGCAGGGTCCCCTCCCAAAGCTCGAGAACGGTCCAGCCTGACCCCCCCCCCCTAGCGAGGCTGACCTCCTAAAAACAGTGTTTAAATACACTTTCTAGGCCTAAATAGGCAGTTTTAGTACATAAAATTCAATATTAGACCTAAAAACACTTAAATTATTGAGTTAAAAAAATTTCGTTAAAAAATTGGACCCCTCTGACCCCCCCAAATTTGAAGTAGCGCACCCGGGGTCAACCCCCCTAAAAAGCCAGGGGGTCCGGACCCCCCCTCCCACCTAAAACATTTTGACCTTCCACCCGGGGGGTGAACCCCCCTAGCGGACCCGACCAAAAACAGCTATGGAGGGGAGGGGGGTCAGATTTGAAAATCTAGAGGGAGGTCAGGGGTGGCAAATTTGGAAGGAGGGGGGCCCCTGGATTTTTTTCTTGGGGGGCCCAAAATTTCGAGGCCAGGCTTAGGCTACCCTACCCTACCCCCCTTGTTCATCTATGGAGAGAAATGACAAGCGGTAGTGGAAGAATGGAAAGACGAGCGGAGTCTGTTGTAACTTGCCACTTGTCAATCCGGTACGGGCCAGCCTTAAGGTACCCGCCGTCTTGTGAATGTGAGATATGTCCCGGTGGGGCGACGAGTTGAAACCTGAGACTGCGAATTTCGATCGCAAATAAGGGGGTACAGTCGGGGGTTTGATTGGCTTGATGTTGATGTTGGAGCAAAAGTCGTCTTCATAAAGAATAAATTGAATAGTGTAAATTTTAACTTGGAATTGACAGTTTAGGTACTCAATTTCGATTAAGGGCCGCGTCACGACGTCTGTAACGGGCAAATTTTTAATAATTTACCCCTCAGGAAATAGTTTGCCATACAAAAGTTTTTTTTATTGATATAAACATCTTTTAACACACTTGAATTAAAAAACTTAAGAATGGAACTAAGGGTCTACACCTTCGAAGCGAAACACTTTTAAAATGCCATTTACGCGAATAATAAACCCCGCGAGCAAAAAATGTAAAATTTCTTTAAAAAAGATTGACATCGGGAAAAAATTCAGGTGAGCATGTCTCACTAATAGTTAGGTTGATTCAGACGATAATTAATATTGATAATTAGAGTTTAATGCTTAAATATGCATTATAAGTAGTGTCGGAATCAACCCTGCTGTTAGCAAGATAGGCCAACCCAAAAAATCTTTTCAGTTTTAATTATTTTTTAAAAAGGACTAGTTTTTACTGTTCTTAATAAAAATTGTCTTTATTTAATATTACAAGATACAAAATTATTCTTCAGATGATGCAATTAATGCTCTTCCGCCCCTTTAATTCGCAATTAATATATCCTAACTGTAAACTGTCATTTTCTAAACAATTCACATTAATTTCCTGCTTTTTTCATCTTTTTCGGTGTAGCTAATAGATTAAAAAAATGTTTAAGTACACTATCTATTCTTTGTGACCACGATTTTTAATTATACACATATTTCCCAAAAATAATAATAACACGGTTACCAACTAACGTAACATCCTAGTCACTAAAAATATGAAGTGTGATTTAAAAGCTTTTTTATTAAAAATTAATGTTTTAATTTTTTGCTTAATTCGTGTACTAAGTTAGCTTTATCTTTGGAATTTTAGATCTCTTTCTTGTGATATAATTCTGCTGTCAAATCAGCTGCATAAAAAATGCGCGCTATTAAATACTTAAATAATAATAATCTTAGTTACTAGAAATCGTGCAATTTTTTTGTTTAGTTATACTACTTTGTTGTTTGCACTTACCGTTTGAGATACCTCTCATTAACTTACTAGTAAGCTGTAAATAGTATTATTAATCTTCCTTAATACGGCAGACTAAGTTAAATCTGATAATTAAAAATACCAAATCAGCGAGAAAAAAAACTTGTAATTTATTTTATTTTAAGCTTTTGGTAGAGTAAATCGCAGTCAAACTTCAAACGGCTGTTTATTTTGTATTGTCACTTTCATTAGTGCCATTTAAAAGATTGAAAATGCGTAGTAATGTAGGGTAACTGACTTTAATTCGGCCAGTTTTAATTTGATTATTGTTTGTTGTTTCCACGCGCAAAATTACGTGAATCGACTAAATAAATTTATTAAAATTAGTGGGTACATGAAAATCTTTTTAACCATATTACGTAGTTTATTTTATAACTTTGCGCATGTCAAAATAACAGCCGATGGCCGAACTTGAGACTGATCAAATTTAAGTTAGTTATCCTACATAACAAGGAATATGTGACTTTGGTATTTATTTTATCGCAGCTGCCTACAAAAGTTTTAATTTTTTTGTGTGTTTTTGTGCTGTATTTAGTAAAATAATTCACACATTATTTTTTGGGATAATTCTGAACAATCACGACGATTAATTCAATGTACTCAAAGGTCTCAGAAAGAAGCGGAAATAATTCGTATATAACGGTAGTTAACTAAAAAAACATGACTAAAAAATTATAGACAACCGCTTGTTTTAGAAAAATGTTGAAAAAAAGAGCAAAATAGTTGAATTTCTAAACTTTTTATGCTCATTTTTTTAGTTCACCACGTCATATATCAATTACATTTGATTCTTCTCGAGACCTTTGTGTACATTGAATTAGCCGTCGTGATTGTTCAAAATGAATTACGAACGTTTTGTGCGGTAATTAATCTAGTAAGCACTGATTGATTTTTGTATTAAGTTTAAAGATTGTTTGATCCGAAATAAAAATTCAAGAACATGATTGCTTATTACAGCGGCAATATAATTTAATAATATTATCAAAGCTGCGCACTGCCCCCCGGGGGGGGGGTTATTGGGGGGCAATTCCAAAATGGGAGGCACGGGGGGCAACTTTTTTGAAACGGGGTTATAGAATGGGGGGCAAGCAGGGGAAAAAGGGACAAAAAAAGGCGACATTTAAGTAAAAATAAGTCTACATTTGTTTTAAAAGCATTGAAATAGGCTAAAAACTGCAAAAAAATGGCGATGATGGCGTCATAATTTTTGGGTACTTTTTAATTTTTGAGCGGGGAGGGCAAATCCCCCAACAATGCGGAGGGGGGCATTTCTAGACCGTGCACAGGTTATTATTATAGTGCAATGATGTTTTTCGGGGCATTTTTCGGAGCTCTGGAGCGACTCCAGGAGCTCCCCTTTAATTTGAACTAATTTTGTGGATAAGTGAAAGGCAATGTCATAAATTATTTGGTCAAAACTTTTTTGGAAGCTAAATTTTTTTCAAAATTTTTTTTAAAAAAAGAATAATTCTAAAAGCGGAAATAAAATAATTTAAAACATATTTTAAACTTAAATAAGCTTGAAATCTCACATTGTAAGGGCAAAGCTCCAGAGCTTCCTCCGTTTAAAATGGCCGGAGCTCCAGAGCATGAAGTGGGAGGGTTGAACCAATGTAGTGTTACTATTGCTGTGTTAAAGTAGGTTCGCAAGGTTTTTATATTCCTAAGAAATGTTTAAAAAGTAAATAAAATTAATGATGCTCCTATTCTCCAATATTATGTGTGCCCCGGAGCTCTGAGGCTTACCACACCCCCGCCCCCAATGAGTTATAAGTCGTGTTGCGACTACGATCGATACAGTGAAAAAACCGGGTCTAAAAAAAACAAAAAATTTTATCAGCATTCAACAAAAATTTTTATCATCATTATTTTTATCTTTTGTCAAGCTGTTAGCACAGGCCTTTCCAAGTATTTTCTGAAAATTCTAACGAAATTGGTTCGCTCAATATCTTCAACTAGCCTTGAAAAATGCTCTAAGAATAGAGCAGGAAAAAGGGGCGATTTTTCCCCGGGCGTATGTTTAGACAGAAAAGATCTGAGATGGAGATTATGTGGACTATAGGAAATTTGCATTTGGTTTGGGCAGTTGCTCATTAAATAAAAATTTCTACCATATGATAATGATTTGCTTATACATTGATCTAATCACACAGCACTGTTGCATTTTTTTTAGTTTGATGAAATGTCAATTTAAAAACTCATACTCACAGCAATCTTTGACAAGCGCGAAATCGCCACTTTTTCAATTAGAAGGTTATATTTGTATGTGTAAAAAACAACTATAAATTTGAAAAAGTGTGATTCCGCGCTTGTCAAAGATTGCTGTGAGTATGATTTTTTAAATTGACATTTCATCAAACTAAAAAACATGCAACAATGCTGTGTGATTAGATCAATGTATAAGCAAATCATTATCATATGGTAGAAATTTTTATTTAGTGAGCAGCTGCCCAAACCAAATGCAAATTTCCTATAGTCCACATAATGTCTCGCCTGCCTCATCTTTTCTGTTTACATTGCGCCCGGCGAAAAATCGCACTTGTATGCTGTAGTTTGTTTTTTTAAATTGACATTTCATCGGCTAAAAAAACATGCAACAATGCTGTGTGATTAGATCAATGTATAAGCAAATCATTATCATGTGTGACAAATTTTTATTTAGTGAGCAGCTCCCCAAACCAAATGCAAATTTCCTATAGTCCACATAACGTCCATCTCAGCCTAGTCCACATCTTTTCTGTCTAAACTTACGCCCGGGGAAAAATCGCCCCTTTTTTCTGCTCTGTTCTTAGAGCATTTTTCAAGGCTAGTCTACCACTTTATTTAAATTAAATTAAAAAATTAGCCTAATAAACTATAGTTTTAGCTGCGCAATGACATATGTTTATAATCATTCCGTTGCCGAGATATACTTTTTTAAATAAAAAATAATAAGAAGAAGAAAATGAATTTAAATTACAAAATTTACCCACGTTGTTTAATTATAGTTAGTGCGGTGCAGTTGCGCTCCAGACAAAGTTTACCTACGTTCTCTAAAATATAGTTGGCGCGATGCCGTGCGCCAAGTAAGATAAAGATAATGAACATGAGTTACAAAATTTACTCACATTCTCTAAGTATAGTTGGCGCGGTGCCGTGGGTTAAATTGCAGTATTGCACCCCGGACGATCGATGATTACCGGCGCGTGGACGCTTATTATTATTTTTTAATAAATAAATCTTTGAATTAATTTTGTCATCAGTAATGCAAGAATTAAAAAAAAGTAGTATGTTGTTTTCGCCGTTTTCCGCGCGGTTGAAGCAGATGGTGCTGGGAACTTGGTTCCGTTTCTGCCACCAATTAAAACCGGTCTGCCTTTTTTGTGCGGTTTCTATGAAGGGATGTTGGTTGTCTGCTCTGTACAATCCTTATTGTTGCCAAAAGGCTGTTATTGTGCGGTTGGGAGTTTTTATTTGTCTAATTTTCAAAATTTCTATTTTGATCAATAAATCGATAACAAGGACCTAAATGAAAAAAGTGCTTCCTAAGAAAGTTGCGTAATTTCTTCTTCTTTCTAATGTTTATTTTTGATCAATCAGTAACGAATGAAGAATATCGCTTTTAAGGATGGAGCGTTGGAATAATAATAAGAAGAAGAAGGTTCTGAATTTCAAAATTTACCCACGTTCTCTAACAATGGTTGGCGTAGCGCCACGAGGCTAAATCGCCCCGTAGCGCTCCCGCGCCACCCATGATGGTGTGTTGAATGCGCGCGGGTTTTTTTTTTCAATTTTTAAAAAAATTTTGTAATCTTGTAATTCTTTTTTTTCTATTAAAATTTTTTGATGTCTTTACTATATTTTTAGATTTCTAGATAACTAAAAACAGAACAATTATATTAAAATAACTGAAGAAACACCCATCATTAGAACAAAAAAGTTTAAAAAGGCTATGAAAATATTAAAACAAAAATAAAAAATTCTACAAAAATTGATTTGCATTATATACACTTTTGAATTTTATTAAATTACATTTTTGTGAAAAATATATGCACTGTAATGAAAAAATGCTAAAAACATAATTAATATAGTATAACAAAACTAACTAAATGTATATCTTTCTAACATGTAGTTTAGATTTTTTTGTATCATTGTAAACTTCTGTCACCATAGGTATCAAATTTATTTTAAAAATCTACAAAATTACCTGTTTATAAAAAAAATAGAATGGCAAAGCAAATTAAATAGATGACCAATTCTACAACGTTTTACATTTTAATTTAACAAAAGAGTTGTGTGATCCGGGCGTTATACGAATTTGATTTGTGGTATTACCCCTTTAAAAACCAAACAATAAATTCGGAAATACTTTTGTATTGACGCGTCGTAGTTCAAACACTCATCGTGTAAGTATATCCGGGATTTCAGCACGATATAAGTATGCGGTGCTGTGCGGTTTTACAGTCATTTTCTTGCTGGATACCCGATATATTTAAACGTTTAATGAAAAGATGAGCGATTTAACAGCGAAGCGTTTATAGGAAATTCCATTATTTTATTTATGCAACATTTTTTTATTATCGCATTCAAATACACACAAGAAAACAATAAATTCAGAAACTATTGTAATATTTATAAAACATAAAAACGTTAATAAATTTTTTTTCATTTCATTTGCTTTTATACTTTTATACTACTACTGCTCTATTTTAACTTTTAATCCTACCAATAATTTTTTTCATAAACTACTGCGTTTTTTTTACTAATATTGGAGGAATTGAAACAAACTTCTATAGGGTAGTGCATTTAATTTCGGCACTTTTTCGTTTTTCCAATGTAACTTTTCACTGTATGGCCTGATTTTTATGTTTGATAGCTCATTTTAAAGCTTTTACGATACTGCGTTGCGTCATAAAAAATTCACTTAACGAAAAGTTGTTCTTTGACTTTATTAAATCAGTTTTTAAAAAAATGGTAAGTTGCCGAAATTAAATGTATGCATTTAATTTCCTTACTCCACAAACAATCGATTGTTTCTCAGCCAAAAAAATCATCATTTTCAAATATTTAAAAACCTATCATTATTTCTCAGACAGTTTTTTTTAATTTAAGCTTTTACTTGTTGTTCAACGTGTAAATGGAAAAAAATTACAGCTAAATTGCTAAATGGTATTAAAATGAGGAAAATTTGGGGGAAAAAGTGCATTTAAATTCGGCACTTTTTAAAAAGACCCCCTTAATCGAGTTTAAGTGCAGTGCTATTACTCCTACACATTTCAACGTTGTTTTTTAACTATTTACAACTACAATTTAACATCCGACCACTTAATTCAATCCGTTTTTACTTAAAGCATACGAG
>JASAMX010003805.1:0-15425 GCA_030248175.1 Microlaimidae sp. YZB2_3 | reverse complement strand
TGTTGAAGTTAGAGTTTTAGCTAAACATTAATTCAAATAGCAATTTTGTTTTTAAAAAATGTGTTGCTCGACATGACATTTTTGTTTTTCAGGTTGAAAATGATATGGAAAAATGTTACCAATATTGGGGAGAAAAACCCGGCACTACATTATTCTTCCCACCACTATCCATAACTACAAAAAAAGTTATAATAAAAAAATCGAAAGAAAGGCAAATAGCATATTGTAGAGAAAGCTTATTATTAGTTAAAATGATAAATAACGAAAAAGGGCAGGATGAACGTCAGGAACAATCTCGGTATATCTGGCATATTCTCTATCCCAATTGGCCTGATCAAGTTAATATTTTTTATCTGAATATCAAGTACATAAATATTTCTTTTATCTGAATAGCAAGTGTAAAATGTTTCCTTTATTCCGGTAAGAAATGGATGCCTTAATTGCAAAATCAGGTTTTTACCTGCTTTAATCGCAAGTTTTGCTTCCTTTTACCTGTCTCCGACGTGCCTCCTACCTGCCTCCATTCTAAATTTACTTGCCTCCACCCTGCTTCGACTTGCCTTCAAGCCAGTTTTAGCTGCTTCTTACCTGCCTTTTAACTTTGTTGCCTCCAGGCAGTTTTACCTGCCTCTAGGCAATTTACCTACCTCCTACCTGCCTCTACTTTGCCTCTACTCTGTCTTCAAGCTGCCTCTAACACAATTTTACCTAAACCTTTTACCTGCCTCCAGTTTTCAAAGAGCAGGTTTTAGAGCCGTCCTTACGATTTAGGGTCGATGGGGCCTTGGGAACTTGGAGCTGGAATTTGGAGCCAACAATAGAGAACTTGGAGCCGTGAGTTGGAACTTGGAACTGAAAATCAAAATCGCTGAAACGTTTACCTAAGCCTAAATGAAGCCTAAATCTAACTCCAAACCAATTTTTCTTAAAGGTTCCAAGTCCCCATTGCTCGTGGCTCCAAGTTCCCTAACATTTTCCATGGCTCCAAGTTCCCTGCTTGTGGCTAAAAGACCCCGTGCCGTCCTTACCAGGTTATTTGAATTTATAGAGATATTTTTATATTGGAGAAAACTTTTTGATTTGTAACAAGGAAAAAATACTCTACATTATTAAAATATAACAATTATAATCAACCAAAACTCTGACTGCATAGAGTTTATTTTGTTATAAAAAATATATTGATTAGTGTGATACATAATATAGGGTGTGCCCCAGGAGTCAAAAGAACTTACAGATCTGCTTATTCGCATGGAAAAAGTATGGAAAGAACATATTTCAAAAAATAAAAGTTCACTGATAAACAAGAACCCACCAAAAGTTATTCATTGTTCTGCGGGAATTGGACGAACAGGAACCTTAGGTATAGTTTTGTCGTCATTACCAAGACATAAAGAGTTAGAATTAGTATAAAGTCAGAATACCCACAATACGTTTATATTAATTGTGTGTTAAAAGTTAAAAAGAACCACAATTATGAAAGAAGTTCAGAAGTTCACAGTTGCAAAATTCATGAATTATGCCATGCAGAATAAAATTATTTTTTTCCCTATTTTTATGGAGGAAACCCTACTTTAAAAAGCAAACGTGGGCTAAAATTAGCCGAGAATTAATTTTAGGATTTTTTAAATAGAAGTTTCTTAAAAGTGCAAAATATTACAAATAAAAAACACGATATTAACAATAAAATGGCTACTCAACAATCTTAATGGCGCAGTCCTCTAAATATACTCAACCCATGCAATTCAACCCATGTGATTTTTGTTTACTAACACTTGGTTATTTCGTCGTTACTACAGCAAAATGAGCCACTGTCTTTACAAAATGCACGTGAATGTGACTCATTCTGTAGTTCGATTTACAAAACCGGCGTCCCTACGCCTTGCGTGTCATGGTCATGTCATGGACATGTATGTGGTTTGCCAAAAAACAATTCTTCCTTTAGGATTGGTCTTGACCATCCGGCACACTCCTCGTCTTGCTTAAAATGTTAAGTTGTGTGTGTTTTGCATAGCGGGCAGTTTGGTGATGTGTATTGCGTGGAATTGATTTTGTGTTGGTGTGTGTTTCAAGGACTTCTTCTCGACAATGGACATGCAAGATTTTCCGTTCAAAATCCTAACAAACTCGCACACGTTTTTTGTCACAGAGTTGTTCCTGACATGCCGGCCGTGCCTGCCCTGGCGAAGCTATGGCGATTTTGTGAATACGGTTGACTGTTGTGGTGACTTTTAAAACACCTCCCACGTTTTACGTCTTTCATGTGTATTGAGTTGCCAACTCATGTTACTCTTTTTCTAACTTTGGTGGTGAATTTTAAAAGACATCGACACCACTTCTTTATTTTGCACAGGTTTCAAAAGATTGTTATTTAACCATGGATGAATTTCACGTTTTTTGTTTTTAAAATAAAATATTTTTTATTGTGAACCTTGTATAAAAATCATTCAAACCTCCAAAAATTATTTGTAAAAAAATGTCATTTTTTAGCATTGTTATATTTTGTTATTAAAATACTCAGAAATCAGCGTGAAATCATCAGCCTACCCCACCTGTTAGTCACAATACGGATGCAGAGATCGCAAGCGATTCAAACAGCAAGTAATTCAATACATTTCTTTTTCATTTTGTATTTTCATAAATTAATTGGTAGAACTTTCCCAGCGCTCTCCACAGTTTTTAAAACCATTGAAGAAGGTGGGCTATAGCAAAATTGTTTAATCATAATGAATTTTAATTTTGTTTTATGGTTAAAAATGTCATTGCGGTCATTTTTGTAAAAAATAACATGAAATTAAAGATAAATTATGTAACTTCATACACTTTTTAGAAGTGTTGTAAAAAGTAATAATTTTCGATTATTTTAAAGTAAAAGTAAAAGTAATTTGTGATTTTCTTAATTTAAGTAAATTGAAAGTAAAAGAAACAATCAAATTTTTTTTAAGTAAAGTAAAAGTAACACCTATTTTTTTGTAAAAGTAAGAGTTAAAGTATGTAACAGGAGAACAGGGGTCTAGCCGGTATTTATAGAGCCTTTTCCCCGGTACACAAAGGCACTGCTGAACTTACTGTGATAGTGATTACCTTATATAAAAATACAAATTAACCGAGAGGCGTGGCCTCGGTGGGGATTATAACACCGTCAAGTTTTTATTTATGAATGAGGGGAAATGTGCAACACACCCTGCCAACCATTAGGTCAGAAGAAAACTCGACTTGGAAAGAGAAAAATGTCACAGGAGGGGTTTCCAGTCTTCAAAAAGTTTGGAATATCAATGAATTGGAATGTGAAACGGATGAATGAATTCAACCCTGAGTTAACGTTATTGTAAATAAGCAACTCCCATGAAACGTTTACTCGGTTCGTTACAAAATAGAATTACAATAATTAAGCTTATTGGTTCATCAGCCTTCAAAAAGTTTTTGAGACGTTTTTCAGTTTCCAACGTGCTCTTGGTTCAAAATCATCAACAGCTAACGTTAGGTTCAAAATAGTAATAATTCCATGAAACGTTAGCTCAGTGGGTTTGAAAATTAACACAGGACTGAGGATTTCAGTCCAAGCAAAAAGTGGCCAAAAGGAAAGGTCTAAGTGGATGATGAAAGTCTGGAAGATGTGAATGTGATGGCTATAATTATACCGTGTAACATTAGCTAAACGGGTTGGTAAAAGATAGCTAATTAAACTGAACTGTCAAGACAGTTCTTCAAATAGTCACGTTTCTTGTAGGTACCACGTATGTGTGGCTGTGATCCATTAACCGGTCGTCTCAGTGAGGTTTATAGTTTTAGAATTGAAACCTTGACACATTGAGTTAAATTGATTTTATTTCGCCAAAAGGGTGAGATTTTCTCACTGAGCTGACGATTAGTTAGCAAACCCCAGACAACTACTGTGTATAGGATAGTGCATTTAATTTTGGCCCTTTTCCAAATTGGACATTTTTGATTTTGGAGTATATCTTTGGTAATCCTGAACGGAATGCGACGTTTGATAGCTCAAATGAGAGCTAATTATATGTAGATGACTGTCGTGAGCTTTTTATTTGTTATGTTATGATATTTTCATGTGAAATTATGTGATTTATAAAAAATAAAATTGTTACTCGTTTTTAGAACACGGGCATTTCATGATTACGCAATAAATTGGTGTAAAAAATAAACTTCCTGGTAAAATTTAGTCTATTTTCCAAATTTTTAGTCCCCGTGGTTCTACGTTGCGTCTGTGGTAAGCAATCGTTATGAAATAAAATAGTGTAATTTCGGCACACATATTGCTGTAGGTAAAAACGGTTGAATTAAGTGGTCACATGTTAAATTGTAGTTGTAAATAGTTAAAAGACAACGTTGAAATGTGTTGGGGTCATAGCAATGCACTTAAACTCGATTAAGGGAGTCCTTTTAAAAAGTGCCGAAATTAAATGCACCTTTTTCCCAAATTTTCCTCATTTTGATACCATTTGGCATTTTAGCTGTAACTTTTTGCCAGTTACACGTTGAACAACAAGTAGAAGCTTAAATTAAAGAAAACTGTCTGGAGATAATGATAGGTTTTTAAATTTTTGAAAATGATGATTTTTTGACTGAGGAACAATCGATTGTTTGTAAAATGCCGAAATTAAATGCACACATTTAATTTCGGCAATTTTCCATTTTTTTCAAAAACTGATTTAATTAAGTAAAAAAACTACTTTCGTAAAATGAAACTTTTATTACGCAACGAAATATCGTGAAAACTTCAAAATGAGCTATCAAACATGAAAATCGGGCTATACAGTGAAAAGTTACCTCAGAAAAACAAAAAAGTGCCGAAATTAAATGCACTACCCTAACTTAGCCTTGGTAGGCTTGAGGAAGGTTTGAATTGTGTTATGAAAGTAGGGCCAAACGTAAAGGTTAGGCGCCACAAAAAGTTGCACACAGGAGTTGCTATGTAACAAAAGCTTCAATCAATCAACTGATGAACCGGATGGACTGACTGACACGTTGATAAGGAGATTGACTGAAACACTAAATTATTAGAATTAAAAAGACTGTATAAGGAAATAGAGGTTTAGGCAGTTGAATTGGACTTAGCTGAGTTTGGTTTGTGTTGCACAGGACTTGGAAGTATTATGTGTTTATGTTAATAATGGTTATGGAGTGGCAAATGGTTTGATTTACGCTTGATTGATTTGTTTACTTACTTTACACAAGAGGGTTTTATTAGTAATTTATAGGACAGAAACTAACCGCGTTGCGGCGAATAATGGCATTTTTGAGTACGGTAACTTTGCAAAGAAATATTACTAGTTTTTGGATTAAAAGCAAAGGCTTTTTGCCTTAACCAATTTTGGCATTAAAAATAAGGTGTTACTGGTACCAACACAAAACGATGCAAAAAGGAGGGATTAGCTACATGATTTTAGTTATTTTTAGATCATGTATTTTTTCAGGAAATTTGGGGTATTTTACAGAAAAATAATTATTAAAACAACTTTTTAGATGCGGAAGGTAATTATTGACAAGTACCTTCGCTGAGGGTTACTCAGCCTAACTAAAACGAATAAACTTTTATTATACTTGACGTGCAATTAATCCCTAAATATACCTGAGCTGGCTATGGACCTATTGAAGCCATTCCGCCATTATAGCTATAATCTAATGTCGCCAAATTATTTCCTAACCAAGGGAAGGAGATCGTTAAGCCAACGATCTACTTCCCGCTCAACAACAATTCCAACCTAGATTGGCCAAAACCAATCGCAGTGTGGGCATCTCAAAGCATTCAATAAAAAAATAATAACTAAATTAAAAATATGCTGTCCAATATAATAAAAATATGGATAGCGTGTCCACTTGCGGATCCTTCTCCTGAGCGGTAGGCTAAAATACGACTGTTCAGAATTTAAAATGCAAAACCAAATTTATATGGTACCCGCGTTGTGCTCCCACTTTTGAGAGTGGAGCAGAAATTGCTGCTTGAAATGGTTTTATTTGCTCGCGCGGCGACCAGCGCGATTACTGTAATTTAAATTTGACGAAGTGCGCATTTGAAAGCTGGGCGGAATGACAACTTAGTATTTAGCGATGAAAACAATAGAATTATAAAACCTACCACGCACTCTCGGTCACAAGTATAATAAAAGTAATTTTGAATTGGAGTAAAACACCCGTTTTTGGAAGTCCAGAGCTTTGTTTCAAAGTGTTTCGATAATTTTATGTATAAATTTTTATTGTAATAAGTTTTTTTTATTTAAGTAAATGGTGTTTAGCGTGTTAGCGGCTTAAAAAATTTTCTTCCATGACTAATTTTGCAACAAGGCCGTAATTTAAATTTTACTTAAATGAATTTAAGTATTTGCAGGGAAAATTCTAAGTAAGAGTAAAAGTAAAAGTAATTGAAATTTCAAAATTGGAGTAAGAGTAAAAGTAAGTGAAATATAAAAGACAACTAAAAGTAAAAGTAATCCCAAATTTGTTACTTCTATTAGTTTAAGTAAAAGTAAAAGTAACTTTTTTACAACACTACTTTTTAGATGTATTTAAAGCCCCAACTAAAGTTTGCCCATATCAGGCCTTTTAACGGCACTAATTAGGACTATATGGCCCTAATTAGTGCGCGCCCATATCAAGTGGCTTTGAATAAAAAAATCAATTTTCAAGAAAACAACTGTTTTATTATTTTTTTGTGCAAAAATTATTACTATATGAATTTTGATAGAAAGAAATTGTGAATTTTGTAAATATAATAAATCTAAGAATATTTATTTTTAATAAAAACTTATAATTTAAGTGATTTTAAGCGAAGTGATTTATAAAGTGATTGTTTTTAGGTCTCTAATTAGAACTATTATGCAATAAGAGCCATTAAAGTTCGACTAAAGGGTTGGCCCTAGCGCCTAATTACGCTGCGCCCTGGTTAGGGCAGTAAATGTATTAGAGTCGGACAAATATATATAAAGTCACATAGTTTCCCATTATTATTTTCATGTTATATTTAATGTCTAAATAGAGTGCCCCCTTAACGGCACTAATTTGGGCCAAACAAATAAACCTTGTCAACGTTGGCAATAACAAGTTTTTACATCCGTTTTCAGCTTTCTTCAGCCATTAAAACTTAATTATTCCATGCTATTTTATTTAGGACTGTCTGTCAAAGCCATTGACTTTGGTTTTGTGTCAAATAAGGGCTTTAAATCTGTGACCTGCGTATTGTGTCACAATTTTGTTTGTCAACTTGTGTACTGGTAATAAAACTTCATATCATGAGTTGACCTTATTATCCATCTTTTTAGGTCAATATATCTTTGTACACGTTGCCGTCATTGAATATTTATTGAGACATTTAAAACTGCGCAGAACTGAAGAAATTTCTAATTTCTTGCAGGAATGCAAAACATTTATGATAAATGAATCGGAATAATAAAGTGAATGTGAAATAAACTGGGAAACCCGTTCGTCACAAAAAAAACATTTACCACAAAACTTATATATAAATTGAAGCAGTTATATAATGCAAAAATTTCATAGCTTAGACTATTGGACATTAATTCAATCAAATTCTAACAAAAATATTTATTTATGACGCTACAAAAAACAAAAGGGTCCAACAGAAAGTGTCTTGGCACAAAAAAGTCCTGGAACAATGGGTGATTTTCGGCATAAAAATATATCAGCGAAATGCCCTCTGCGATCGTTTATACTGAGATCGGTACAAAAGTATCCTGACAAAAGTGGCAGCCAAGAAGTATAAAAAGGGGACAAATGAATTTATTTGTTGATATAACCCGTAACCTGAATTATACTACTTTTTTACGTTGATGTAGTTAGATCTGCCTGCAAAGCAGTCTTCGTCAGTTTCCTACCAAGGCATTTTTACCTTCCTTCCACGTGCCACTGATGTAGTTTCTCTGCCTTCTGTCTGCCATCAAGGTATTTTTTCCGTTATTTAATGCAGTTTTCCAGCCAATTGTCTCAAACCAGTTCATGCAATGCTTGAAATCCGTCGTTATGTAATTAATTTTTTAAAATTAGTTGTTTCCATTTAGTTAAGATTTTTTTAAATTACACCTTATATTAGGAAATTTTGGGCATGTAATTTTGACGAATGATTATACTTTTATAAAGACCAATATTTACCAAATTTTTATTTATCTTGCTTTCTTTTGTGTCAGAACTTTTTTGTGCAAAATGCCGTTCTGACTGATGCGGTTATTTTTGTAAACGCATTTTTTGTGCCGGGATTTTTTGGTGCCATGAGTAATAAAATTAATGTTATAATAATAAAAAAATCAAGTTTCACCATTAATGCACTGTTCCCACAAAAAAACAATAATTTATATCTTTCAAAATTTTTTTAAAAATAAAATTGCAAAATATGCCAAATATTTCATTTTGTGAAAATGGCAAGTTCAAAGTTTATTTCATCTTTCACTAACTAAACTATTACTAATATCAATTCTTATACTAACAATATTTTATTACAATTTTTAATAGTATTTATATTGTGTATGAAAAATAGGCAGTTTATTGATATAAAGCTTTTTTTTTAGTACCTTACAAACTTATTTTTTATAAATATCTTTTTAGTGACGCGGGATATAGTACCCTGGGGCCTATTTTAGAAGAACGTCTGTAAATTTTGATTTTAAAAATTTCACGGGAATATTAATCAGTCAGCAGAGGGAGTGCAGGAACAAATAAATAATTTTTTTTTATTTTTAAACAGGGGGCACCAATAATAAAGCAGGCGAAAGGAATTTTTTCTTCTTCTTCTTCTTCTTCTTTTTCTTCTTCTTCTTTTTCTTCTTCTTCTTCTTCTTCTTTTTCTTCTTCTTTTTCTTCTTCTTTTTTTTCTTTTTCTTTTTCTTCCTCTTTTTTTTTTCTTCTTCTTCTTCTACTTAAGTTATTATTATTGTTATTATTATTCCAATGCTCAATTCTTAAAATCGATATTCTTTCTTCGTTGATCATTGGAAAAAAAGAAAGAATTACGCAACTTTCTTAGAAAGCACTTTTTTCATTTAGGTCCTTATTATCGATTTCGAACAAATAACATCCTTAAAATGGTTTGTTTCGACGGAGTTTTAAACAAAAAAAAACTCAACAAGTATAATATTTTATATAATAATAGTCATGTTCGTTGAATGTTTTTTTTTTCAATTTCCAGGTTTTACAAACCGGGTACGAGTGTGCATTGCCGGGAAATTTCATTTTAGCCGCGCCTTAGCTTTAGTACTAAAGGTTCAAAAATCGTTTAGCCTTAGCTTTAGTACTAAGCCTAAAAAAGGCTTAGTACTAAAGCACTTTAGCCTTAGTTTTTGCCAAACTGACAAATATGAAAATGTTACTAAATTTTAAAAATTATCCCTTTTTTAAGGTAATTCTTGGCATTGCATTGTTAAGTTTAGGGTAAAAACTCAACATTAAAGATCTTTTTAACGTTTATTGCATTAGGTCTTAGCTTTATATTTTAAAAATATTATTTTTAGGGTTAATTTTACAACTTTAAAGTTGCTCTTGTAACTGTATTTCAGTTTTAACTTTAAATGTTAACAGATGTATCAAAATGGCTAACTATCAAGAATAGATTTTCAACCAACAATTTTTATTAAAAAGAACGCTTACTGCATAATAAACTTTACAAAATACCCATATGAAATTGTAAAAATCAGATTATTTTAATATTAAGCACTCAGAAACTCGAAAAATACTTCAAAAAAGCAAAAAATCGGTATTTTCTAATGCTTAAACAAAAATAAGAAACACAAAAAATAAAACCCCATATTCATAGCACCTTAAAACCAAAATTCGTTTTAATCACTTTGATTAGCATTATTGTTTAAAATATTCACTCATGTTTCTTTTAAAGTAAAAATATAGTATATTCAAGTTTATAAAAGCATAGTTTTTAGGCAGCTAAGAGTGAGGGAAGGGGTTGAGGTGGTTACCAGCGGTTACCAGTTACCAAAATTGCATTTTAAGTTCTGGGAAGGATGTATGGAAAATTTTGAAATCTAAAAGAGGGTCATTGTGTGTCTTGTGGATTTTCAAAACAAAATACTTTAGAGGTGTCAGATTAAAATTCTGGAAGTGAGCCAGATTAAAAAAAGAGAACATTTCTGAGGAGAACTCGATTTTTGTCTAGGAGAGAGGTTCAAAATTTTGAGGTAAATAACCCCATCATACCTCTCCACTTCATGGATAGAAATCTCATTAAATAATGATGTTTTTGATTGGTGAACACTTTTTTTTGGTTTTTTGGTCATTTTTTTTGGCCAATCATTTTTGGATGATTTTTCATTTTCCTTGCAAAGCTAACGTTTTGCCGAGCTTTTGCCAGCTAATTTCAGTTTAGCAGCGCCTTAGCTTTAGTACTAAGCCCAAAAAACCCTTTAGTACTAAAGCACTTTAGCTTTGGCTTTAGTACCAATGACACCCGTAAAACCGGGTAACAATCTCAAAATGATTAACAATCTCAGTGGTTTTTTTTTTCAAGAAAACACTAATATTACAAGAAATATTTTATTAAAATCAAAATAAAGCAGAGTGTTAAAATAAAGTTAAAAATACGACGCCTCCTTTTTTTAAAAATATTTTTATAACAACTTCTCGCAGCAAAGAGTACATTGTTTAGGATAAAATACCCGAAAAATCCTTATTTTACGGCCTTTTTTAAACGGGTCTAAAAATATTTAAACAAAAAAAAAAACAGTTACCAAATTTTGAAGCGCAGAATAAAATTTTGCCAAAAAAATGTTGAAAACCGAAAAAAATTCTTTACTGCATTATTTAGTGGTTATTCTTACACACAACATCGTTTTGTAAAATTTAGTTTTTGTTTAAATGAAAGCTCAAAACCATGGGTAAACACATATGCAATTTATCAAAAAAAAAATAAATAACCAATTAATTAAATATGTTTTTTGTTTGAATATTCGTTAAAATGGCACATCACTTTTGTCATAATAATAATAATAAATTGTGTGATAATAATAGCATATTCTTCTTTAATTTTCTTATTTTAAAATGGATTTATTTATGTAAAAAAGTTGCCCCCCCTGTGCCCCCCCATTTTGGAATTGCCCTCCCCCGTTTTAACCCCGGGGGGGGGGGGCAGTGCACATGTCTGCATGTGTGATATTTGTGATACAAAGAGTCGCCAGGTTGTGATAAAAAGCATAAGTGAGGATCTTAAATAAAAGTTAAAAGCATAAAAACAGAAGATTTAAGCTTATAATTACCAAAAGAATTAATAAAATCAACAAAGCTGTAATAAAATGTAAAAAAGAATTTAAAATAAGATAAAATATATTTATAACAAATAGTATGTAAAACCATCCAAAAAAAGAAAAAGTCCGGCAAAAAAGTCCGGCATAATCAAAAAAGTCCGACCCAAACCGGACTGAAAATGGCCGGATATTGCGGCCTCAGCTGGACCGGACTGGATATTTTGGTAAGCCCTAAATGTGTCAATATATTTGTCAAAATCTATGTATTTAGGGCAAAAATCACATTTTAGGGTGTTTTGAAACTAATTCCCGGGAATCTGCAAAATTTACGCAGATTGTCATCAGAATTCCAAATCTTGTTAAATAGTCTGCATGAGAGGTTTTTTATAAATTGAATATATAAGACTGTAAAATATCCCACGCTTTTTTAAATTCTCAGACCTCGCTTTAAGATTGATTTTTCCTCTTTCCTGACCGCCAACATTCAAAATGACATTCTAAACATGCATTTGATACCCAGGGAGGGAGGGGGATAAGCGGCTAAATTTAACCCCCTATATTTGAATAATTCTCACGAAAAATAAAGTGGCAAATAAAAAACAAACAAAAATGACAGAGTAACTAAATATTATTAAATAAATTATTAGAAAGCATCAAATTTGTTTAGCATAGGTCACCGACCTTCGACGGCTCAGGGGGGGGGGGGGGGGCCACCCCCCGGGGGGTGGGGGTTTTTGTCCTCCCGGGGGGGGGGGGTCACACCCCGGGGGTGTTTTTTTTTGAAAAGAAGCAGGGGGGGGGGGGTCCACACCCCGGGTACCATTTTTTTGACCAAAATTGACAATTTTTTGACGAAATTTGACCATTTTTTAAGCATTTTTTGGGAAATGTCTAGTGAGGGGGGGTGGTCAAAAATGGGCCTTAGGGGGGGGGGGGGTCAGGGGTTCAAGGGGTCGATGGGGGGGAGGGGTCAAAAATGGGCCTTAGGGGGGGGGGATAGGTCTCGGAGGCCATAGGGGGGGGGTGGGGCGACCCCCCCCCTACACCCCCCCCCTTCGGTGACCTATGTTGTTAGTCATAAATTGTAAGGGGGAATTTCCAGACTTGTACAGGTTGTGAATAATGAAATAATAATAAGTTTTCATTTATTATAAAGTGCCTACCTCCAACCAATATTTTTTCGAAGATCTGTGCACGCCCTGTGCACTCCCACCCCGGGTTTTTTTTTGTGGGAGGGGGAAGGGAAATTTCAAAACGTGAGGGAGGCGGCACGGGGGGCAACGTTTTTGAAACGGGAGGGGGCAATAAAACGGAAACAGGGGCAAGCAGCGGAGAAAAGAGAAAAAAAGAAGGGAAAAGGGGAAAAAAAGGACAAAAAAAGCGGAAATAAGGTAAAAATAGGTCTAAAATGCTTAAAATACATTGAAATAGGCTAAAAACGTTAAAAACTTGGCCATGATGGCCTCATCATAGGTCAAAAATGGCGTCATACTGTTAGAGTACTTTTTCATTTTTTGGCGGGGGGCGGCAATAAAACGGAGGGGGGGGGCAAATCTTCCAATAAAACGGGGGGGGGGGCATTTTAATACCGTGCAAAGGTCTGTAATAGGTCAAAAATGGCGTCATAATTTTTGGTTTTTTTTTTCATTTTTGGCTTGGGGGAAAATCTTTTAATAAAGCGGGGGGCGTTTCTAGACCGTGCAAAGGTTTGTATAATTCATATTAACTGCAAAATTGTATTAAATCTGTAACAACAATTAATAAGCAACAATATTCTTTTTTTAAATTGAATTAGTAATCTATTCGACCTGGCCAATATTTGCATAATGGTCTCTTTTGCTGTGTCTCGCTCCTGCTTTTGAGCTGCATACCCATCTTTGTTTAGAAAATGAAAAGTTATGGATTCATCTTCTCCAGACAGAGTAAGCTGAAGTTGAACTTTTGGTTTCCCTTCCGGTGACACTTTTTGTCCTGAAAAAAATTATATTTAATAAAATTACTACAGAATTTTTTTAATATATTTTTTTAATATTTTTATAGAATTTTTTGGACCAACTTTGTAACGTATTTTTTAGAAATACTGTAAATAACCAGACCTATGTAATGTACGGTCTGAAAATGCCCAGCCGCCCACCCCGCCCTCCGCTTTATTGGAGGATTTGCCTCCCCTCCCATCCCGTTTTATCGCCTCCCCCCGCCCAAAAATCAAATCAAATACCTAAAAATTATGGCGCCATTATTGATTTATTAAGACGCGATTATCGCGAAATTTTTGCAGTTTTTAGCCTATTTCAATACATTTTAAGCCATTTAGACCTTTTTTTACTTAAATTTCGCTTTTTGGCCTTTCTTTTCTTTTTTCTTTCTTTTTTTATCTTTTTCCGCTGCCTGCCCCTGTTTCCGTTTTATTGCCCCCCCCGTTTCAAAAACGTTGCCCTCCGTGGTGCCCCCCCCGTTTTGAAATTGCCCTTCCCCCCACCCACAAAAAAAAACCCTGGGTGGGAGTGCACAGGTCTGCATAGATATTTTGAAAAAAATATTGGTTGGAGGTAGGCACTTTATAATAAATGAAAATGCTTGCAGTTTATGTTCATTATTCACAATTTTTATAAGTTTATTTACTTACAAACGACTAAACAACATAGGTCACCGAAGGGGGGGTGTAGGGGGGGGTCACCCCCCCCCCCTACGCCTCTGAGACCTCTCCCCCCCCCCTAAGGCCCATTTTTGACCCCCTCCCCCATCGACCCCTTGAACCCCTGACCCCCCCCCCCCCCCCCTAAGGCCCATTTTTGACCACCCCCCCACTAGACAATCCCAAAAAATGCTTAAAAAATGGTCAAATTTCGTCAAAAAATTGTCAATTTTGGTCAAAAAAATGGTACCCGGGGTGTGACCACCCCTGCTTTTTTTCAAAAAAAACACCCCGGGGTGTGACCCCCCCCAGGAGGTCAAAAACCACCACACCCCCGGGTGTTGGCCCCCCCCCCCCCTGAGCCATAGAAGGTCGGTGACCTATGCTAAACAAATTTGATGCTTTCTAATAATTTATTTAATAATATTTTAGTTACTCTGTCATTTTTGTTTGTTTTTTATTTGCCACTTTATTTTTCGTGAGAATTATTCAAATATAGGGGGTTAAATTTAGCCGCTTATCCCCCTCCCTCCCTGGGTATCAAATGCATGTTTAGAATGTCATTTTGAATGTCGGCGGTCAGGAAAGAGGAAAAATCAATCTTAAAGCGAGGTCTGAGAATTTAAAAAAGCGTGGGATATTTTACAGTCTTATATATTCAATTTATAAAAAACCTCTCATGCAGACTATTTAACAAGATTTGGAATTCTGCGGACAATCTGCGTAAATTTTGCAGATTCCCGAATTAGTTTCAAAACACCCTAAAATGTGATTTTTGCCCTAAATACATAGATTTGACAAATATATTGACACATCTAGGGCTGACCGAATATCCGGTCCCGTCCGGCTGAGGCCGGATATCCGGCCATTTTCAGTCGGGTCCGGGTCGGACTTTTTTATTATGCTGGACTTTTTTGCTGGACTTTTTTGCCGGACTTTTTCTTTTTTTTAATGGTTTTAAATATTATTTGTTATAAATATATTTTATCTTACTTTAAATTCTTTTTTTTTTTACATTTTATTACAGCTTTGTTGATTTTATTAATTCTTTTGGTAATTATAAGCTTAAATCTTCTGTTTTTATGCTTTTAACTTTTATTTAAGATCCTCACTTATGCTTTTTATCACAACCTGGTGACTCTTTGTATCACAAATATATCACACACAGACATGTGCACTGCCCCCCTGGGGTTTAAACGGGGGAGGGCAATTCCAAAATGGGGGGGCACAGGGGGGGCAACTTTTTTGAAATGGGGGGGGGGGGCAATAAAATGGGGGGGCAAGCAGGGGAGAAAGAAAAAAAAAGAGAAAAAAAGGAGAAAAAAAGAGAAAAAAAGGGAAAAGGGAAAAAAGGGACAAAAAAAGCGAAAATAAGGTAAAAATAGGTCTAAAATGGCTTAAAATACATTGAAATAGGCTAAAAACTGCAAAAAATTTTCAATGATGGCGTCATCATAGGTCAAAAATGGCGTCATATTTTTAGGGTACTTTTTCATTTTTTGGCGGGGGGGGGGGGGGGGGGCAAATCCTTCCAATAAAACGGGGGGGGGGGGGGCATTTTCAGACCGTGCACAGGTCTG
>JASAMX010003801.1:0-14996 GCA_030248175.1 Microlaimidae sp. YZB2_3 | reverse complement strand
TTGTTAATTCATAATTAACGTAACTTCATTAAAAACAATCAATAAATTACGCCAACCAACTGCCTCAACCATATTTACAGTATGCGTCATACTATCAACAATTATTTTCAACCACATCTACAACTTCGTCAACGTTAGGATTCATAGCCAATTCATATGTGAACCTAAAGAACTGTGTTACAAATAACAACAACTCTGTCAACACACTTGACAATGAAAACCACCACACACAAGTAAATCGTTTTTACAATAAGATTACTTTTTAAATTTTTGACTAAGACTAATATCTTTGCTAAATATCACATTAAGTTACCTAATAGAAAGGGTTAAAGTTTGCAACTATTAAATCAGGTTTAGTTTTTTTCAAAACTAAAAACACGTGTAAAAAATGTTAATCTTTTACAAAGGTGCAACCTAATTCAAAATTAATCTAAATAAATGGTTGTCTAAACTGGCTCTAATACAAGGAAAACTGGCCAAATTTAGTTCCAAAAACTAAAACAGTTGACTTTATTTAGTTAATTATTGACATTTAGTTAACATGCCACCATTAAAAAGTATAAGAAATTGCTTTAAAATTTTTGTTTATACAAAATTATTTACTCAGAAAATTTTTCGTTTTGCTAAACCATTTCACTATACTGACGTTAACTTTAATTGAATTCGAGTATGGTCCACTTTAATGCTTATTTTTTAAGCCTTTGAGCTATTTTCTGAATTAAACCATGTTTTTGCACATGCTCTGGCGGCCGTGATGTGTTTGAAAAGTTGCATCATGTATTTTGATGCTGTGATGTTTTTTTTTTAGAAAGAAAACTTTGACTTCGACTTGTGCGTAAATTTGTACTAAAAAATATATATTATGGCAAAAAAAACGAATGCTTTTTGATTTTTTTTGATTGTGGGTTTCTCGAATTTTTCTATAAAATAATTTTATGTTGATAAGTTTTCTTATAGTTGTTGCTGTTATTAAGTACAGAAAACCAAATATTAGTTTGCGTATTACCACCAACAATAAAAATAAAACTAATCAACATCAGATTACTTCTCTATTATTACCATCAACAATAGAAAAAAACTCATTCACATCGAATTACTTGACGATTACCACCACAAAAAAACCGATCAACATCAAATTAGTCATGTTAAAAAATTCAGAAATAACATCAGAAAAATCAAAAACGGACGTAACATTTCTGCCGTTATAAATAACCATCTCACTAACTTACACCTGTCAAACGCGCCGTTTACAAATATCTTAATTTCGCCTTGCCTCTGACTAAATTTAAAAATTGTGATTACATTTTACTTTATGAAATTTTTTATGGAAAAGTTTGCCACTTACCTCATTTAATGGAAACCAAGAACTCATCAGATCGTCTTTAAAAATGTTAACTTTTTCATTATTTTGTTAAAATAATTCTCTTTCTTTGAGTGTTCTTTCCAAAGCCAATGTTTTAGCGCTCAAAAAACTTTATTCTATTAAAAATCTTCTTATTCAGTATTGTTCAAATGTAATAGTTTTGTAATTATGGATAAAAATAAATAAAATTCTTATTTAGCTAAAATGAGTGATGTTTTATATGAATCATGTTTTATCCAAATTTTTCAAAATTCATTTAAAAAACAGTACCCGGTCATCTTTGTTGACACGAGCCTCACTTGCAGTTATGAAAATAAAGTATGCAGTTTAAAAATAAATGTATTTTAACCAAAGTTTTTAACAATCTTTGGATAAAGGGATCTCGTTCTGGAATTTTACAGTCTTGGTAAAATTCACAAAGTTGATCTTCAACTGCCCCCTAATTTTGTACGCGATAGGTACAGCGCCATACATATTGTCAAAATTTTTGCTTTCAATATTAACTGTTAACCAATACACAGTTATGGATTCACTCACCTTAGCTAAGGAAGCGTTATCTTTAAAATTGGAAGATTCTTTCAAATGAACTTTTTCTTTGTGAGCTTTGACCTTAAGTCACTTTTCATTAATGTTCTGTTAGAAGAAAAGTTTAAGTTTACACTGAGAAACTGGTTTCTACCAACAATTCACCTTACTACTTTTTACATGTAACAATTTTTCTGCTTTTTTGTGCTATGCTGATAAAGATTGTATTTTTATGTTTGACACAAATTTGTAAAAGCAAATAGATTGGGTTGATATGTGATTTCAACTAATTCTTATTTTTTGCCACGATGATTTTTCATATTAAAAAAATGTTTACAAAACTGTCCAGCCTTTTGTATAACTGTGTATTTCTAACACTATGTTGATAATTGTATACCTCTGTTTCGTGAAAATTTAAAAGGAAATTTTAGTTCAAAACAAAAGAACCATCGATAAGAAGTTTACAAATGAGCATAAAAACAACGGTTTTTTGTCTTTTTTTGGATATGTTGATCTTAAAAAAAGAAGGTTGAGTAAAACGTTCATAATATAGGAAAACGATTTTTAAAATAATTTAGTAAAAAAACGAAGTAATGTTGAAAATTTTGCTCATAAAACTGTGTGCAAATAGTAGGTTTTTAAAAACTTTTTTTCTGAAATGACGATTTGTTAAAAGCATTTTTTTACACTATATACCAATTTTTAAACTAACGTGACCCCTGGGCAGACTCGGCGGGGAAAACCAAAATATTTTCTATTTTTAAAAACCATTTTTCCAAAACCATAAAAAATAAATTTGACCCACATACTAATCCTTATTTTTTATATAATTTTAGTGTAAAAAACTAATTTTAAGTTACAATAAGCATTCAGAAAGGATTTAGAACTGAGGCATTTTCTCAAAGCCCCTATACGGGGAGCAGCAAATCTCCAAAATTTAAAAGTTTTGCAGGAATAATAGAATTTAGAATGCTCAGTTTGAAAACTTTTTCTAATTTTTTTCGGTTTAAATATTAAAAAAGGCTAAATAACCCAATTAAAAAGCATAACACATTTTACGTTAAAGTTCAAAAATACTTCTTTAAAGACTCGGATACTTTTTTGCTATACGTCAGATGTCGATTTTTATTTTTGGCAATTAAAATGAGGGCAATTCAAAAATTCAAACTTTTAAACTTTTAATTTTAAACTTGCAAACTTTTAAATTTAGAAATTTTTATGTAGCTACATACAGAATGAATAATTCCAAATTTTAAATCGTCGTTTTTCGACAGGTTACTAGAAGCTTTATATTATTCTTCTTTACACAAACTATCAAAAAATCGTCATATGTGATAAATTTTATATTTTCGCACGATTTTTGGACAAAATTTGTGTTCCCATTATAAATCACCAGGGGTCACTACAAAAAAAATTGCAAAATTCCAAATGCGCACATTTATAATGTGATTTTTTTTTTTGAAACTTTTTGGTTTTTTGTTAGGCTCAGAGTGTAGGGGCACAAGAAAAAAGAGGGGATTTTCAAGTTAATTTGTCAAACCAAAATAAATACTCCTATCGCAAAAAAACGCGCTGTGTGTTATTTATTTAGTTAACAGAATTAAACTTGAAAATCCCCTTCTATTTAATATGAGACAAACTATATAACACCATAAAACAAAAAAACTATTTTTTCTTAACCTAACAAAAAAACCAAAAAGTTTAAAAAAAATCACATTATGCACTAAATGTGCGCAATTTTTTTCTAAAATTTTTGCTTTCAAATTTTGTTTGTAGGGTGACCCCCTGGTGATTAGTGGGAGGGGGAACACAAATTTTGAAAACTTCTTTCCAAAATCGTCAAAAATATAAAATTTATCACATATGACGACTTTTGATATATAGTGTGTAAAGAAAAATAATATAAAGCTTCTAGTAACCTGTCAAAAACGACGAATTTAAATTTTGGAAGTATTCCAAACCTTTATGCTAGCATCAGCAAATCTCTAATTTTAAAAATTTGCGAGTTTAAAATTAAAATTTAAAAGTTTAAAAGTTTCTGAATTTCGTCATTTTAATTGCAGAAGAGTCAATATAATCAACAACTATGACGTATGACAAAAATATGCAAGTCCTAAAGAAATATTTTCAAATAATAACGTAAGTGTATTTTGCGTTTTCATTGGGTTATTTAACCTCGTTTTTAATATTTTAAACCAAAAAAATTAAAAAAACTAACATTGTAAAGTTTTTTATTCTTCCAAAACTTTTAAATTAAAGATTTGCTGCTGCCACTATAAGGGCTTTGAATGCCTCTTAATTTTAAAATCGTCCTTTTTGAATGCTTATTGTAAGTTTAAAATTAGGTTTTTTACACTAAAAATATATGAAAATGTTGTCAACTTTATTTTTTAAGGTTTTGGAAAATATTTTTTAATTTTTTTTTAGAAAGTTGTGTTTGACCCCCGCCAAGTCCCCCAGGGGTCACCCCCAAAAAAATTTAGTTAAAAAATTGGTATATGAGTGTAAAAAAATGCTTTTAACAAATCGTCATTTCAGAAAAAAGTTTTTAAAAACCTACTATTTGCTACTACAAGTTTATTAACTAACCTACTTAAACGATTACTTACGTTTTTTTACTAATTATTTTAAAAGAGTGGTTTTCTATAAATCAACGTTTTACTCAACCTTCTTTTTTTTAAGATCAACATATCCAAAAAAGGGCAAAAAACCGTTGTTTTTATGCTCATTTGTAACTTCTATCGATGGTTGTTTTGAACTAAAATTTCCTTTGGGATTTTTCACGAAACAGAGGTATACAATTATCAACATAGTGTTAGAAATACACAGTTATACAAAAGGCTGGACAGTTTTGTAAACATTTTTTTTAAATATGGAAAATCATTGGCAAAAATAAGAATTAGTTGGAATCACATATCAACCCAATCTATTTGCTTTTACAAATTTGTGTCAAACATAAAAATACAATCTTTAACAGCATAGCACAAAAAAGCAGAAAAATTGTTACATGTAAAAGTAGTAGGTGAATTGTTGGTAGAAACCAGTTTCTCAGTGTAAACTTAAACTTTTCTTCTAACAGAACATTAATGAAAAGTGACTTAAGGTCAAAGCTCACAAGAAAAAGTTCATTTGAAGAAAATTCTTCCAATTTTAAAGATAACGCTTCCTTAGCTAAGGTGAGTGAATCCATAACTGTGTATTGGTTAACAGTTAATATTGAAAGCAAAAATTTTGACAATATGTATGGCGCTGTACCTATCGCGTACAAAATTAGGGGGCAGTTGAAGATCAACTTTGTGAATTTTACCAAGACTGTAAAATTCCAGAACGAGATCCCTTTATCCAAAGATTGTTAAAAACTTTGGTTAAAATACATTTATTTTTAAACTGCATACTTTATTTTCATAACTGCAAGTGAGGCTCGTGTCAACAAAGATTACCGGGTACTGTTTTTTAAATGAATTTCAAAAAATTTGGATAAAACATGATTCATATAAAACATCACTCATTTTAGCTAAATAAGAATTTTATTTATTTTTATCCATAATTACAAAACTACTACATTTGAACAATACTGAATAAGAAGATTTTTAATAGAATAAAGTTTTTTGAGCGCTAAAACATTGGCTTTGGAAAGAACACTCAAAGAAAGAGAATTATTTTAACAAAATAATGAAAAAGTTAACATTTTTAAAGACGATCTGATGAGTTCTTGGTTTCCATTAAATGAGGTAAGTGGCAAACTTTTCCATAAAAAATTTCATAAAGTAAAATGTAATCACAATTTTTAAATTTAGTCAGAGGCAAGGCGAAATTAAGATATTTGTAAACGGCGCGTTTGACAGGTGTAAGTTAGTGAGATGGTTATTTATAACGGCAGAAATGTTACGTCCGTTTTTGATTTTTCTGATGTTATTTCTGAATTTTTTAACATGACTAATTTGATGTTGATGGGTTTTTTTGTGGTAATAATCGTCAAGTAATTCGATGTGAATGAGTTTTTTTCTATTGTTGATGGTAATAATAGAGAAGTAATCTGATGTTGATTAGTTTTATTTTTATTGTTGGTGGTAATACGCAAACTAATATTTGGTTTTCTGTACTTAATAACAGCAACAACTATAAGAAAACTTATCAACATAAAATTATTTATAGAAAAATTCGAGAAACCACAATCAAAAAATCGAAAACGGACACAACATTTTTGCCATAATATATATTTTTAGTACAAATTTACGCACAAGTCGAAGTCAAAGTTTTCATTCTAAAAAAAACATCACAGCATCAAAATACATGATGCAACTTTTCAAACACATCACGGCCGCCAAGCATATCAAAAACATGGTTTAATTCAGAAAATGACTCAAAGGCTTAAAAAATAAGCATTAAAGTGGACCATACTCAAATTCAGTAAAGTTCACGTCAGTATAGTGAATAAACTAAACAAAATTTTCTGAGTAAATAATTTATAAACAAAAATTTTAAAGCAATTTCTTATACTTTTTAATTGGCATGTTAACTAAATGTCAATAATTAACTAAATAAAGTCAACTGTTTTAGTTTTTGGAACTAAATTTGGCCAGTTTCCTTGTATTAGAGCCAGTTCCTAAAGCAACCCATTTATTTAGATTTATTTTAATTTAGGTTGCACCTTTGTAAAAGATTAACATTTTTACACGTGTTTTAGTTTTGGAGAAACTTATACTTAGAACATGATTTAATAGTTGCAAACTTTAACCCTTTCTATTAGGTAACTTAATTGTGATATTTAACATAAGTCCAAAAATCTTAGTCTTAGTCAAAAATTTAAAAGTAATCTTATTGTAAACCAATTTTACTTGTGTGTGCAGTGGTTTTCATTGTCAATGTAGTTGACGGAGTTGTTGTTATTTGTAACACAGTTCTTGATTTGGTTGACACATCTGTGGAGGTGGCTAATGAAATTGTAGATGTAGTTGACGAAGTTGTAGATGTGGTTGAAATAATTGTTGATGTATATAACGCATCTGTTGATGTGGTTGAGGCAGTTGTTGATGTAGTTGGCGTGATTATTGATGTTTTTAATGAAGTTGTTATTGTGGTTGATGTGGTAGTGGATGTAGCTGATGCAGCTGTTGATGTGGTTGATTCAATTGTTGATGCGGCTGACAAAATTGTTGTTGTGGTTGACATAAATATTGATGTTATTGACGTCGATGTGGTTGATGCAGTTTTTGATGTAGTTGAAGAAGTTGTTGTTGTGGATAACATAAATGTTGATGTTGTTGTGGCAGTTTTTGATACAGTTGAAGAAGTTGGTGTTGTGGTTGACATAAATGTTGATGTTGTTGTGGCAGTTGTTGATGTGGTTGACGTAGTCGTTAATGTGGTTGAGGGATATGTTGATGTAGTTGACGTGGTTATTGATGTGGTTGATGAAGTTGTTGACGTGGTTTCTGTTGTAGAAGTTTTTGTAGATGAAATTGTTGATGTTGCTGTAAATTCATCATTGGCTAACGTGACATTTACTAAAAATATATCAAAAGTACTAAAATAAAAGCATTATCAAACTAATTTTTTTAATGCAGCACATATTTCAGACTTGTGAAGAAAAAAGCCAAACTTGCCTTGCATGTTAAACCAATTTACTTTTCTTTAGATTATATTGATAATTTCGAGTGCTCTTTATTTTCTATATTGCATAAAAAAAGCTAGAAAAAAAGTTAAAGATAACGACAAGATAACTTAAGAATTTTTTTGTCTATGGTCATTGAAAATAAAATTGTAAGGTATGCTTGTAATTTTTTAATACAAAACCTTTTTTTATGTTTTTGTCATATGGCACAGCAATTTAAACTTTAAACAGACTTTAAACTAGGAGAGAAGTACTCGTTACAACAAGATGGCCAAAAGTTTGACCCAAATATTGACATTTTGCCTGTAACCCAATTGTCATCCTATACCTTTGACCATCCCGTGTTGAACAGTATTAGAATGACAACTCAAAATTCATGCGGCCCGGAAATTACTACACTTGTAATTAAATGAAATTAAAAGTAAATCAATAGATCGCGATGCAATGCTTTAATTCACTGGGGCACTAACTTTAATTTGCATATAACTAAAAAAACAGATAAAATCCATATCATATATCTGATTTTGGGGCGCTTATTCTGAATTTTTACTTTATTTTTCTTCACAATCTAATTTATGGCTTTTCACCTTAATTTTATCCAGTTTAAAAGGTAATCAACAAAATAATTGACCGTTTAAAACTATTTAAGTTTCATAATAAAAAAATATTTGATAAAAAAATTTTATAATTTGGCTGCACGTTAGTAGTAAGTTTATATTACCTGTGCAGCTGTTTTATTAGTTATGTACATTAATTTTGATAGTGTTTGTCGTGTATTTTATTTGTATTTTATGTTCGTTTTAAATAAACATACTTTAAATAATTCTGAAAAGCATGTTTTTTTATTTTTAAAATAATTTTTAAAAGCTATGGAAAGAAAAGCAAAAGTGGAGTAGATTATAGATAAAGTAGATGTAGCTGTAAATCTCGCCTTTTTGTTTACTTTAATAATTGCTCAAAAGTGTTTTTCGTCTTCTAATTTGACTAATCAGCGTAATGGTAGCAGAAATCATGCATGGGCACGCTTTCAACGTTACTTGAAAAAAAGTTGTAAAAACTACTTGAGGTTTTAAAAATCTAAAATAAGTTTGCAATTTTGCATTTTCGCGAATATTTACAGTATTCATGCTCCTTCTGCGCGTGGGGACCACTGGCCAAAAAGAAGTAATAATTCACTTTACACTGCACCGTTAAAATAGACGGCAGCAAGTATTTCACGGCAATGTTAAATGTCAACTTTCCACTGAATAAACTAAACCAAAATAGATTTTAAACGTATAAATTAACAAAATTTAAACAAAAATACAAGCGTTGAGTACAAAATGCATACATATACAATGGATTTATTTACACTAAAACCAATTAATATAAAAAAATCTTATATTAGCAATGAATTTTTTAAAGTTTTTATTTAAAACAGGTAAAAAGAGGTGTTTTCTTTTAGAGGCGAAAAATAAACCACGCCTCAGCTACAAGTATTTTACCTACAAGTATTTATTTTATAAAAGTTATTTATCCTAGTTTTTTAATAAATAGGTAGGGTATCTAACTTAATTTCGGCAAGACCTTAATTTTGGCTACCCATTTATGGTGTCAGAAAATTGGCTTATTTTCAAATCACAAAAAACTAGCACAAAAGTAACTGGATTATTACGATTGGCTGTGTTATTTGGCATTATTACGATTTTCATACAAGAATTTTCATACGTGAATTTTTTGTAATTTTCTTAATTTTTCATTTGTGTTTAAACTGCATCAAATTTAGAATGAGGCACTATATAACCTTAAAATAACTTCTATTTAAGGCCAAAAACAGTTAATTTTCATGTTTTTGTAACGGGCGGACAGGGTCTAGCTCTAGCCAGTATAATTGAGCCTGTTGCTCGCTACAGGTTAATACTTCTGCACTTGTGGCACACAAAAATACACCTAGCAAATAGCTCTGTTTAGCTCTACAAAAATGTAAGGAATAGCACGTATTTGGTCCTGACGTGAGTTGGGGAACTGCACGACACACCCTCTTAACCAATGAGTTAAGTCTAACACGACTTGGGAGTTTAGGTTTTACTGGGGAGTTTTTTTCAGCTTCAAAAATTGAAAAGAATGTGGGGTTGGATTCTGGAAACAAACCAAGCAACTTACATTCCACTACATACCCCAAGCTTTATTAGTGATAGCAATATTATTGGCGTGAAACATTAACTGGGTGGGTGCAAAAATTGACTATTAAATTTTGGACCGTAAATTAGTCCAGACAAAAATTAAGAAAAAAGTTTAAACCAAATTCTTGGGTGAGCGTCCTTTGGGTGTTGAAGGTGCTGTTTAAGATTTGTTGTTGTTGTAAAAAATTAACAGTACAAGAGTGCTTCAACCGATGGTGGGGCTGTTGAAGACAGCTCTTTCAAAATGTTAATGGCGGGATCAAAAGGAACTAGGCGTTCTTATTTCCACTAATAAGGTATGAGACTTGGAACAGCTAGTCACTCTTGATCCTACCAAGAAACATTAAGAATACAAGTGTGTTTGTACTACTGTATTTTTGGGACTGTTTTGTCAGTTCCCATAAAAAGTTAAGACTCTTGTATGGTAGTACAAAATGCACCATAAAGGGTTAATTAATGTTTTCCAGTGACTGGAGAAAGGATGTTTCCCACGTGGAACCTTATGAATACTGGTTGGTAAAGTAACTAGCTTAGGCTGGGGAGCTGAGGGCAACTCCCATACAAAAATAAGATTAGATGGTCTTGTTAACAGCTCTTCGGATGGATCTGGTTTGTTTGCTTGACAGTGTCTGAGAAGTCCAGTTTAGGTTCGAGTGAAACCTTAAAAATAGCAGTTATAGAAATACAGATTAAATCGGGGAACTGAAGTCAGATCCCTTCCAAAAATCGGCTTGTTTCAACAATCAAAAAAGAGTTCAGCAATCCACCAGAAACATTACCCAACGCTTTGCTTGAGTTGTACCTAAAGAAATAATAACCACCCCGTGGAACATTAGTAGAATGGTGTAAAAATAAAGGTTAAATTAACTTTTGGAACTGTTGCTACAGTTCTTGCAAAAATGATGGTTATTGCTTCAATAATGGAAAATATTGTCGAGTTAATCATCAGCGAGGGTTAGAACTTAGGTGAGGTTATTAATAAGGTGAAACCTAAGTGCAACAAGTTGAAAAATAATCGGTTGGAACGGGGTCCTAACTCTCGAGTTAGGCTCTGCAAAAAGTTACACAAAAGAAACGCCTTATGTAGTTATATAGCTTTAACCGAACTATTTGCAATGAGTTCAATTAAACACCCAACTTCTAACCAACACAAAGCACTAAGTTTGTCGGTAAGTTTTTAGTTAAAGCTAAGGAAGGTATTGGTTCACTTCTGGGACAGTCATGTTTGGTTTGTGTTGTGTAGGTGGAACTGAATTACCATACTATGATGTGATTTGAGTTAACGTGAGTTTACATATTTTATGAATGCGTTATTGGGATAATGAAAGGGCAAATTACGCGTGGATTGTTTAGACCTGTTAAACAAAAATATTTTATTACGGAAGAAAGACTATGGTAACTGACCGCGTTGTGGCGAACATATTTAGTAGATTTATACGGTTACAAGTTTTAAAGAAGTTTTTAGCATAATTTTGATTAACGAGTATTTTTTAGATAAATTTTAATTAAATTTTGGAATGAATTTTACATGAATTTTTAATGAATCAAATAAGATCACAGAAAATTTAAGCTAAACAATTTAAAGCAAATGCACAGAAAGAGGTGGCTAAGCACCTGCCCGAGGGCTGCCCCTGGAGGACTTACGGGAGCGTTTAAAAAAAACGTTTTAGTTATTTTAGGAAATTTGGGGTTACTTCTAAAAAACACTTCTTAACACGAATTGGTTACGCCAGGGTTATTTATTGACAATCTAACACTGAGAGGGTTTTTTCACCTCCTTCTTTTATGAAACACAATTTTTATTTACTGACTATGATTACTATGACTACTCTACATGCGATTCTCTATTAAATACCTGCACTAGTGTTAAAGTGAAAGCCATTCTGCCATAAGTTGATCCTGGACGCTAATTCCTAACTCAAAGGAAATTCCACGGTTAGCCATCAGGTTATTTCCACTCAACAACAATCCCTACCTAGATTGACCGAAGCCAATCGCAGAGTGTCAACTTCTCACGATGTATCAGCATAAAAATAGGCTTAAAAGGTACAAAAACTAACCTAGGCTGGGTCTGCTGACTATATGTGTCCCAATCGGGCGGCAAGATATAGGACTGTCAGTTAAAATTAAGCGCTAAACAATAACATGGAACCCTTGGAATGGTTTAATTTGACACACGCAGCAACCGGCACAAACTACTGTAATTTGAATATGACATGGTACGTGTTTGAAAGCGGGGTGGAATGACAACTTGATGTTAGCGATAACTAATTATAACTTATTTAATAAGCTGTCACGCACTCTCCGTCACACCTCCCCCACCAGTTGGTAGCTGCCCCAGCTAAGCGAAGCAAACTGACATGGGCGGAGAGTGAAGTTGAGTGGGGTACCTCACCTAAACACAGACCCTCCATAATTAACAAGGGGTCAGCAGTTAGCGACTAACCACCTATCCCAAATTTCCTGCCTCCATACTCACACATATAACACATTACAATACAACAGGCTAGTACACATAATACACAAAACAAAATAACTGAGCAAATACAACAAAGACGAGTGATAATAGAAGGCACGAATCACACACAAAAAAGAAATAACACAGTAGAAAAAGATTAGTAATAATGGTAATATCATCGGTAATATTGGTATCATTTTGAATGAGTAGTTGACAAAGGAAAAGAGTCTGTATCTCATGAAATTAAGGAATTCTTGAAATAACAAAAAAAAGTTTGTGAGCAGAGCAAAATAAGGCTAGTAGAAAGATGAGTAATAAGCAAAATTGTTTGTAATGAAGAGAGATGGAACAACTATTTAGTGTCAGCGGGAGGAGGCTCTCCATCATCACTTTTTTGCTGTTTAGGGGACCCAGGTTTGTCATTTAAGCTAGAGCCCTTTCTAGGATTTTCTTCATCTCTTCGAACGCGGGAATGCGTGGGTCCCTGTTGGTGCTCTGCTTATTTATCAGAACTCGACCCAGTGGAAGGTCCAGGTAGGTCATCATAGTACTCGCAGAGGGGCGAGAGATCGTGGCCCCCAGTGGGTGGTTGCGTTTGTAGAGGCTGCTAGTCTTCTGGTGTTACTGGACAATGCCGAACCGGCGCTAGATGGGGGGCGGGTTCTGAAGAATGATTCGGCCAGGACAAGCAGAGGGCTCTGCTTGCCTGGCGGCCAAAACACGACCTAACGCTTGGGACGAGAATAATCCAGATACATCTCTAGAGGATCGGCGATTGGAGAAATATCTCCCGCTCTTGTCACTCAAATGTGCTCCAGCTGACGCTAGCGTTGTCGCTCTTCCTCTTGCAGAAGTGGAGGACAATAAGTGCACGCATTTGTTCTGACCACAATGACAACTGACGGGTAGCTTGGCCATATGAAACGTGGGATTTTCTAAATTAAAAATACAATAAGTATTTATCTCCTGATTCCCTTCGCTACTTACTCATACCAATAACAATTCAAAAAGTAATGTTAGTACACTGTGGAAAAAATTTAAAGATAAACGTATATACAGTGTAAATGAGAAAGAACACAGAAATAGAAAGGAATTACAGTATTTAAAAGACTACAAATAACACTAGACATTTATGAAAAAAACGGTTATTTTAAAAGTAACACATATTTATGAGATCACTATACAAGGTAAATAAACAAAGTAATGAGTAAATTTTAAAGTAATGCCAAATACGCTAATACACTTGTATATGTACAACAATTAATAATAAGTTGGCCATAATAAGCGAAAATCAAAAAAACGACGATGGCCTTAACACACGAGGCATTACATATAACTTGACACATTGATTGTGTTTATTGAATGGAACACGATGTTATTGGTAGGACAAGTAGGAGAAGGTTCATGCTATGCGAGGACGCAGACCTGTGACGGTCTGAAAATGCCCCCCCCGTTTTATTGGAGGATTTGCCCCCCCCATTTTATTGAACCCCCCCCGCCAAAAAATGAAAAAGTACCCTAAAATTATGACGCCATTTTTGACCTATAATGACGCCATCATTGCAATTTTTTTGCAGTTTTTAGCCTATTTCAATATATTTTAAGCCATTTTAGACCTATTTTTACCTTATTTTCGCTTTTTTTCCCTTTTTTCCCTTTCCCGTCTTTTTCTCTCTTTTTTCTCCTTTTTTCTCTTTTTTCCCCCTGCTTGCCCCCCGTTTTATTGCCCCCCCTTTCAAAAATGTTACCCCCCCTCGTGCCCCCCCATTTTGGAATCGCCCCCCCATTTTAACCCCGGGGGGGAGGGGCGGCAGTGCACATGTCTGAGTACGTTACGCTGTCGTGTAGGTTAGTACTGCAACAAAAACAAAAAAAAACAAATAACCCATAACCTAAAGATCCGTGTATTTTTCGATTTCATTCTGTAACGTACTTAATTCATAATTCATACAATATTTATACCTTTTTATTATACCGCGATTTCATGTGGTTGGCCAAACCACTCTGGCGCACTTTTTAGTAATGTATATTCAACAAGTTTTTCTTTATTTCATTTCATCAGTAAGATTTCTTTGTAACATTTTTATACACGGTATTCAAAGACATTTTTCTCAGGGCCCACACAATTGTATTCCTTTGAAACGGGCTGATCAGACCCAAGAATAACCTTACTGAATAAATTTTACCTCATGATTTCTCATTCACAATTTCCAGTGTTCAGATAGTAATATCAGCTGATTAGGCGGTTATGGCTTTTCATTTTATTATATCTTATATATTTATATGTATATAAGAGTGTTGCGTGCGTGCTGTGTAACGTTTAACATGTTTTACTAATTAATTAGAAAAAATATGTGTATGACAATAGTGAAGAACCTATGTTGTTGTATCCATAGCATCAAGAATTTCATCCATAACAGTAGGTGGTTGCGAAGGAACAGATTCCAGTGGCGAAGTAGGTTTAGGAAAAGTGAGTGTCACATTTTTATGAGCCCTTCACTTGGCTCTGGATTGCCACGCTTTACGACGTTTGGCAAAGTTTTTACGGCGACAATGATTATGCCATTATTTGACATACCCTCTGGTTTTGGTAATTTTATATAATCGGGTTTTTCAGGTTTCCCTTCCCAATCAATTTCAAAGTCCATTGACTAAGGACGTGGAATTTTGTATTCCGGCTTCCTGTCTTCATTCTCACTGTCACTGTCTTCCGGAAAAGAAGAAAGTACGTTATGAATAGACAGAGAATCAGCATTTTTGACAGTTTTTGGTTCAAAATGTGTGTTAGCAACGACTCGTGACAGATCACAGAATGCAAATGTAACTTGTGCTTTACATGTACGAGGTGGTTTAATGTTTAATGTTTATACAGTT
>JASAMX010003800.1:0-22507 GCA_030248175.1 Microlaimidae sp. YZB2_3 | reverse complement strand
ATTTTTAAATCTTCTCGAGACCTTTGTGTACACTAAATTAATCGTCGTGATTCTCCATAGAATCACTTTCAGCCAATAAAGATAGTCGTTTTAGAACCGGAGTGTCCGGTTGGCATGGAATGGTCCGAGTGCGCCCCGGCCTGTCCCAGAACCTGCCTCAGCAATAACGAGGAAGGTTGTGAGCTGGCCTGTTTGGAGGATTGCGTGTGCAGAGAGGGGTTCGTTCTGGGTAAAGACGATCAAACTTGCATCCCACTGTCCGACTGCGGCTGTGTGGACGAAGAAGGTGTACTGCGCAGTGTAAGTTTTCCTGCAAAAATATTGCAACCCTCCAATATCATCCTCTGGAGCGTCCGCCAATTAAAGCAGAAGAAACTTAGGAGCTTCGCACTTTAATTCAGCAATTTAAACCGTATTTAAGCCTGAATTTTTGTTTTAAGTGATTTTTAGCACTATTTCTATCGTTTTTTAAAAGTTTTGATAAAAATTAATTTTCAAAAAAACTCCAAATTTTGTAAAAATAATGGTTAAAGTAAGACGGAGCTTTAGGACTTTTTTTGCAGTTCAAAAACCGGAAATTTTGCTCCGGAGTTCATAGAAACATCGTTTTTTCCATAATTGTTTAAATTAGTAATGTTCCTACTCTCTAAAATCATGCTCTGGAGCTCCGGCCATTCAAAGTAGAGGGAGCTCCGGAGCTCCGCTTCTTTAATGCCGTATTTAAAGTTTATTTAAGTTTAAATGCATTTTAAACCACTCTATTCATATTTTTCGGACTATTTTTATTGTTTTACAACAATTTGGAAAAAAATTTAACTTAGAAAAAAATTGTGACAAAATAATATGCCATCAATTTTTAATTTTTTGTGAAATTAGTAGAAAGAGCGAAGCTTCAGAGCTCCAGGGAATATCACTAGTTTGGATATGCAATTTTAAAGTCTTGTAAATGTATTTATTTATTTACTTAAAAAAATTTAGAAATTTATAATTTTTATTTCTATCAAGTTAAAGTATGTAAAAACATGTTTCAAACTTACATATAACCAAAAAGAACATGTAAGGCCTTGAAACCATTAAACTATTTGTATAAGTAGTTATTAGTGGTTAGGCTCGGTTTTTTGTTTTGATATAAGGGTAAAGATTTTTCCTTGCTGCTTAAAGTATAATACAACATACGGCAACCATTTAGTTATTTTAAACTCTTTTTTTAGCATGTTTTAGAGAAAAGCAAACAGGAACAAAAAATTTTAACACCAAATCTGTTTCTTGCATTTTAGGTTGGAGAAAAATGGAAAAAACCATCTTGCGACAAAGAATGCGAATGTGGTGAACTTGGAATTATTAATTGTGTGGAAAAAATTTGCGAAGCTCCTTTTGTTTGTACTGCTTCAGAAACTGGAGAACATGACTGCTTGTGCGAAGAAGGTAACCAAGTAATTTTGATTAAAACTTTGTTTGAATTTACAAAAAATTTTTGACTAAAATTTTGTTTGAATTATCAAAATTTTTGACTAAAATTTTGTTTGAATTCATAGAAAATTTTTGACTAAAATTTGTTTGAATTTACAGAAAATTTTTGACTAAAATTTTGTTTGAATTTACAAAAAAATTTTAACTAAAATTTTGTTGGAATTTACAGAAATATTTTGAATAAATTTTTGTTTAAATTTACAGAATATTTTTGACCAAAATTTTGTTTGAATTTACATAAAATTTTGAATGAAATTATTTTTTGATTACAAAAAATTTTCGACTAAATTATTAGAAAAAAGTTAAATAAGACAGATGTTTATTAAAACACCAACGCGTTTCAAAGTAATCCGCCCCATTCTTTAGAGTAAAAATGAAACAAAAAGAAAAAAAACTGAGTTTAACGTAAAAACATCCGATAATAAACCCTGGGGTTGCACCCTTTGTTTCCTAAGGCCTTCGCCAGCTGAAACGTTTTTTAGTAATTTATGTTGCTAATGTCTTGCTGGGTTTATTACCAAGAGACAGCTTAGAAGGCAATCTCTAAAACAAAAAGGTTGGATTTTCGCTGTTAAAACGCGTTCCAATAATTAATAAATATCTACACCACTTGTGCCTTTACAAATTTAGTAGACAACTAAAATTAGCAGTGAGCAATTTATTTAAGCAGTTATGTATTATTTTTTCAAAAACGGATAAAAATCATATATTTAGGTTATCGCGAAAGTGCAGACGGAAATAGTTGTGAAAAAATAGATTTTTGTGCGGAGAACCCTACATTTTGCGGTGAACATTCACAGTGTGAATTAGTTGATGATTTTCCAACCTGCGTTTGCGATGAAGGTTACCAAAACAACGCAGGAGTTTGCGAAGGTGTTAAATTATTTATAAAATATTCATTCTTAAATTAAATTAAAACTTTTAACTTATAATATACTGTTTTTTATTAATATTTATTGAGTCATGAAATCGTCTTCGATCAAAACCAAATCACCTGCAAAAAAATGTACTAAGGAATAATTTTCACGCATTAATCAAGTCCAAAATTTTCTTAGTTGGTTAGTACTTGTGCAGTTCGGAAATGGTCGCATAATCTTCTACCATCAAAAATTAAATGATGCAACTTTCAATAGACTAGTTCTGAATAAGCGTCCTTTACTGTACAAGAGAGGGTACAAAAAGAAAAACATAAAATTTAAAAAAGTTTGTAGTTTTCTCAGTTTCTTTAGTTTAAACCTATACTTAATTAAAATTACTACTCGATAATATATTTAATTCTATTGAAGGATTTAGGGTCGATGGAGCCTAGGAAACTTGGAGCTGGAACTTGGAGCGCAAAATAGGGAACTTGGAGCCGTAAGTGGGGAACTTGGAGCCATAAGTTGGGAACTTAAAGCCAAAAATAAAAATCGCTAAAACGTGTACCTAAGCCTAAGCGAGACCTAAATTTTAGCCCAAATCAATTTTTTCTGAAAGGCTCCAAGTTCTCATTGCTCGTGGCTCCAAGTTCCCAAAAATTTTCGATGGCTCCAAGTTTCCTGCTTGTGGCTCTAAAGACCCCGTACCTATTGAAGTGCTGTAACATATCAGTTTATGCTAAGTAAATTTTGCTTTTTTGACTAAATATCGCAATAGTTAGAAATCATTAAAATAGTATTTTCATCGACAATGATTTGGAATTAGCAAAAATATAGGTGAAATTTGTGCTTTGTTTTTTTTCTCTCAATTTTTCTCATACATATAATTGTCGCTAGTTGTCCTGCACCCTCTTTCTACACTAGCGAAACCCTTATTCAGAACTAGGCTATAAAACCATAATTGGAATTTATATTAATTTATTTGGTTTACAAAAAGGTTTGCATACGTGCCTAGTTTTAGACATAGACGAGTGTGCTCAAAATCCTAATCTCTGCGGAGACAAGGCTACTTGTGAAAATAACGACGGAAGCTACAGCTGCATTTGCAAGGATGGTTATCGCGATACTGGCGATAACATCTGTCAAAGTATGCCATTCATATACTACATAAACTGATTAACTAATTAATAATAACTCACTAATAACATTATTGACCAACCAGAACTGCAAATGGCACTGTGCAATAGTTTAAAAGAATTATAATTGTATAAATCAAAATTTTGTAGGTTGTTTATTTATATGAAAATCACGAAAATATGTCATTTAGGCCTACGTAAAAATTTATTATTATAAGCACAATTGATTAACTAAAATCGCCAGAATCAATGCATTTTATTTGGTGAACATTTTGTTCGTTCACTGAACAAACTCTTACAGGCTCTATCGAAATAAATTTTTATTTATATTTTATATTAATTTCATTTTTTTTAATATTCCTGGTGGCATAAGGTTATAGTATTATTAACAAATCAATGAAATTCAACGTTTAATTTATGGTAATCGTGGAACAAGCTTGAACCTAAAATAAATTAGTGTTGTAAAAAGTTATTTTTACTTTTACTTAAAGTAATAAAAGTAACGGGTTTTGGCTTACTTTTACTTTTACTCTTACTCGAGTTTTGAAATTTCAATTACTTTTACTTTTACTCGACTTTTGAATTTTTAAATACTTTTACTTTTACTCTTACTCGGATTTTTCTCTGCAAATACTTAAATTAATTTAAGTAAAATTTAAGTAATTTCAAGGGGTAGATTCTCTATGGGCTTGTTGTAAAATGAATGGTGGAAGATTTTTTAAAGTCGCTAACACGCTAAAACCATTTATTTTGACTAAAAAACTTATTAAAATGATAATTTATGCATAAAATTAGCAAAAAAACTTTAGAACGGAGCTCTGGAGCTCCAAAAACCGGTGTTGTGCTCTCTTCCGAAAATACTTTTATTATACTTTTACTCTTACTTTTACTTAAAAAAATAGGTCTTACTTTTACTTTTAATTTACAAAAATAATATTTTGACCATTAATTTTGCTTTTACTTTACTTAAATTAAAAAAATACAAATTACTTTTACTCTTACTTTACTTAAATTAAAATTTTTCAAATTAATTTTATACTTTTACTTAAATTAATTCAAAATCAATACTTTTTGCAACACTAAAATAAATGTGAATTTAAGATATTAACGAATGTGCAGAGGAAAGTGACAACTGCGATGAAAACGCGGAATGTAGAGACTTGTCCCCCACTAGCTCGCAACCAAAAAAATTTGAGTGTCGATGCAAAGTGGGATTTGCGTTTGGACCCAATAACATTTGTCAAGGTGCGTTTAGTATTCTGTTTAAAAAATAAATCATTTCATTCTATACACGTCAGGATTTTAAGGACATTCAAAATGTCATATAGTATTCGCGATCACGTCATATATGTTTTGCTCTGTGGTAATGGTTGTCGGAGGAGCTGTTTTAGCCAATTAGCGCTTAGGAAAAAATTGATCTCTAATGAACATAGAGATCTCCTTTTTCCCAAGCGCTAATTGGCTTTAAATGATTCTATAACGTCATAACTTCGTAAAGAACTTTAACACTGAACAATTTTCTGCTTGAAGGGGACGGTTAGAACCATCGTGTAAATTTTCTAGTACAAAAAACTCTAAATTGTCATCACATGTCTTCCACAGAATTTTACAAGGTCATCCAGACTTAATTTAATCATAAATAACTAAAAAATTTTACATTAGAACAATAAATTATATTAATTTGACCAATATTGTAATTAATATTTGAGCCAAAACCAAATATCAAAATTATATCTTCATTTATCTGAATTTAGGATTTTTTGCAATTTCTCTATTGTTTTATTATTTATTTTACTGTAACGTACTAAGGGGGGGTGGTGTTGTTTGGGTCTTGTGTGTTTGTTTCTTTTTGTGCCAAAAAAAGAAATAGTTGTTTATGAACCGTGAACCCTTTGCAGCTCTTCTTTGTCTTTAGTTAATTTTGTATTTATATTTTTTACATTAGTTTAATGCTCTAATTTTAATTTTAATATATTTTATTTCACTTTTACAGATATTGATGAATGTTCTGAAGATGACAAGTTGTGCGACAAGAAGGCAAATTGCGTTAATGAAGTCGGCAGTTATTCTTGTATCTGCAAAGACGGATTTAAAATGGTCAATGAGAAATGTGAAAGTAATAGAAATCATTACAAAATGATTTTTTTATTTATTTATATATCAAATTTACCAAAAAGGAATTTTTGTTAAATTTGTAAAGACAAAATTTAAAATTTGCGTTCACCAAAAAGACACAGTAATTTATTTGTAACAGAAAAATATTACAGCATTATTTAAAATTTATACCAGTTGTTTCTAGATGTCAATGAATGTAGTGACGGAACAGATGACTGCGATGAAAATTCTCAGTGCGTGGACTTAACTCCAAGTGATGACAACTCTGAAAAATATGAATGTCAGTGCGACAACGGTTTCTCCAAAAATGAAAACACCGGAATTTGTGAAGGTGGGAATTTACTTATATGTAAATCGTCGTTTCAATCTTACTATGATAAAAAACTAGCTTGTCAGGCTGTAAGCGAAGAATCTCACATATTACAGTAATTTCAAACAATTTACGGATGGTTTCATTTAGTTTGCTTCACAATTTGTCATGGATAGCTTATTGGTCGTTTGGTTAGTTGTTTTTGCGATGTTCTTAACTAAGATTTTAGGTGATTCAACAGTTGCGAACGCGCTTTCCTGACATAAAACTCCTTTACATGTGTTTTATCGATTGATTATTAAAATTAATTGATTAATTGTTAACCAATGTGGCCGATATGATCGCGTATTGTAATTCATTATTTTTCTGTTATTAATTTGCAAAAAATATTCTGTATAAACTATACATTACAAATTTTATTTTTTTTTAAATGTAATATTAATTTAAAATAGATGGCAAGTATAAAACATTTTTATCATTTTTTTATTTCTTGTGCGGTTGTGTCTCTGATTCCATCAAAGCTCAAATGGACTTCATTCAAGCTTAATTTGTGCGGTTTGTATTCAAAATGAACTCTTTGTATTTGAAATATATGGTCAAAAAAACAGTAAAATAACATCAATCAAAATGACAACAATAGCTGTAACAAGTTCTATATTTATGATTAATGCTATTAATAATTGAAGAATCATTTCTCAATATGATTTTAAACTGCTATTCAAGAATGAATTAAGATTTATACTAACAAAGGGCACGCTTATTTAAGTGCATTGTGATAAAAATGCTTTAGTGTTGTCCGGCTTTAAGCGAATAAAATTATTTATTTATATAAAACGAAAAGGTATTCGTTATACTAGATTCTTATTTTTAACATATTTGAAGTACTGGATATGGCAACGGCATTCAAACGTAAACAAAAAGATAAATACATTTTTATCATGCGAAATTACAAAATAAAAAAAATAGTCAGATTAATTCATTTCAGATGTTGATGAATGCGAAAATCCCAACAGTTGCAGTGAAAAAGAAGTATGTGTCAATTTACCGGGATCTTTTAAATGCGACTGCAGAGCACCAGATTACCAGCCCAGAGCCGATGATCCAACTAAATGCGAAGGTTTTATTTTTATCTATTTAAAACTTGTATTAAAAAAATTAAATAATAATCTAGTACTATCAAAAAAATATAATCAAGGAAAAATGAGACACTTAGAACAAACTGCTTGTAAAAAACGGTCCCTTGCTTGTTAAATGGGACCTGGTCCCATTTAAATGGGACCTTTGGATTTTGGTCTTATATAAATGGGATCCTATTTAAATAAGTCCCATTTAAATGGGATTCCATTTAAATGGGATCCCATTTAATTAGGTCCCATTTAAATGGGATTCCATTTAAGTGGGATTCCATTTAAATAGGTCCCATTTAAATGGGACTTATTTAAATGGGATCCCATTTAAATGGGATCCCATTTAAATGGGATCCCATATAAATAGGTCCCATTTAAATGGGGTCCCATTTAAATTGGATCCCATTTAAATGGGACCAAAATCGAAAAGTCCTATTTAAATGGGACCAGGTCCCATTTAAACGGGACCTTTTTTACAAGCAGTTTGTTCTAAGGGTCTTATTTTTCCTTTATTATATATTTTTGATACTATTTTAAGATTTTTTATCGGCAAAAATAGTGCTATTTTAAAACGCACAAACGCACACAAAGTTAAAATAAAAAGCAGATAAAAGGTAAAAAGACTTAAAAACTTAAGAAATGGTGAAAATTTAAAACCTATATCCATACATGAACAACCAACCTAAAATGCCTAAACCTTATTCATTCCTTCTAAAACCTTTGAGAGTTTACCCCCAACTACTAATTGTCATTTTTGACATTTATTTTTCCCAGATTTTTCACAGTCAATTTAAAAAAATTCTAAACCTGACAACTTTATAAAAATGTTCTGTAGAAATTTTAAAAAATTGTAAAAAAAAGGTGTGTACTAAAATGTCTGTGCAGAAATCATGTGAATTTGAAAAAAATAAGTAAGAAAATTCTTTTAACAGGATGCTGGATTTCTATGGAAGCATTTTTTATGTATACATTTTAATCCTAGTTATAGAATGAAATAAATTTTATTTATTTTAACTTTTTTGTTGGTAAATTCTGTTTAGGAAAGATTTTTCAAATAGCATCATTTTTCGCAAACTATTTGTGAGAACTACTACCACAAAAAAAACAATTGAACTAAACTATTTTCAAATTTTTGACAAAAATTACAAATAGTTTGGCTTTTATTTTTTTGTTTAAAACCGTAAACCTTAAACCATGAATGAAACAGCTCAATATCCAGGAGTTTTATAATATTCGCCAAAATTATGAAAACATAACCCAGCACATTATTTACAGTTAAAATATTTTTTGAACTTTAGTTGTAATGTTATTTGGAAATTGGGACTTTTTATTTAGATGTGGATGAATGTGCCTTTGACATTGATGATTGTGCAGAAAATGAAAACTGCATAAACAAAGAGCCTGGCTTTGAATGTGAATGCAAAGAGGGATATGAAAAAGAAGGAGATATTTGTGTTGGTTAGTTTTTTTTTAATTTTGGTTAGTTTTAGTTAGCAATTTAAACCATTAGTTTTAGTTTTTTTTAATATTTAATTCGTATAATATGTTGTATATTGTATTTTGTTTAAGGGTAAATTCTGCTTTTGGCTGGGGACTTTCACCCCGCATCCACAAAAGGTGGTACCTGGCGGATCCTTGAGCGATTGCCTTTAGAGCTGACTCTTGGATCAGAGTAATGAACCCAGCGAAATATTAGCAAACAGAGTTTGCTAAAAACGTTGTTAGCTGGTGGGGGCCTTGAAAAACTAAGGGGCAACCCCGTGGTTCACTACTGGATCTTTTAAGGTTAAATTCAGCTTTTGGCTGTGGACTTTCATCCCGCACCCACAAAAGGTGGTACCTGGCGGATCCTTGAGCGATTGCCTTTAGAGCTGACTCTAGGATCAGAGTAATGAACCCAGCGAAACATTAGCAAACAGAGTTTGCTAAAAACATTTCAGCTGGCGGGCCCTTAGAAAACTAATGGTGCAACCCCATGGTTCACTACTGGATCTTTTAAGGGTAAATTCTGCTTTTCGCTGGGGACTTTCACCCCGCATCCACAAAAGGTGGTACCTGGCGGATCTTTGAGCGAATGCCTTTAGAGCTGACTCTTGGATCAGAGTAAAGAACCCAGCGAAGCATTAGCAAACAGAGTTTGCTAAAAACGTCTTAGCTGGCGGGGACCTTAGAAAACTAAGGGTGCAACCCATGGTTCACTACTGGATGTTTTAAAGTAAAATTCAGCTTTTGGCTGGGGACTTTCACCCCGCACCCACAAAAAGTGGTACCTGGCGAATCCTTGAGCGATTGTCTTTAGAGCTGACTCTTGGATCAAAGTAATGAACCCAGCGAAACATTAGCAAACAGAGTTTGCTAAAAACGTTTCAGCTGGCGGGGGCCTTAGAAAACTAAGGGAGCAACCCCATGGTTCACCAATAGATCTTTTAAGGTTAAATTTAGCTTTTGGTTGGATCCTTAGTTTTCTAAAGCACCTGCCAGTTAAATCGTTTTTAGCAAACAGAGTTTGCTAAAAACGTCTCAGCTGGCGGGGGCCTTGGAAAACTAAGGGTTCGACCCCATGGTTCATTACTGGATCTTTTAGGGTTAAACTCAGCTTTTGGCTGGACCCTTAGTTTTCTAAGGCCCTCGCCAGCTGAGACGTTTTTAGTTTATTGTTTACCCACAAGCATAAAAAAACAAATGCATTGTGATGATGGGCACCAATTATTGTTTACACAAACTTTACTGAATTGCTTCCGTTTGTTGTTCAGCATTTACTATATAATTTGAAACTTTACTAAATTAAAAAGTAATTAACCTTTATGAATTGCAGATGTTGACGAGTGCAATGCCAGCAACTCTCCTTGTGATGAAAACGCCATATGTATAAATACTGAAGGAAGTTTTACATGCGACTGCAAAGACGGGTTTGAAAAAGAAGATGAAAAATGCAAAAGTAGTTTTTAAGATTACAGTTTTCAGCATTATAACGAAGCATTTATTTAATTTAATGACTTTATAAATAATATTTTGTATTAGTGAAATCTAAATGAAAAACGAGGTGTGAGAGCTATTTAAAATATTTTAAATCTGTATATCGGTTAAACAAGAAAAGAATTATACCCTAAAAAACTGTGAAGTTTTAATATTTTTCTCCCAAGCGATAATTCAAAAAAGCAATTGGTCCAGCCATCATAAATCCTTTAAAATCGCATTAACTCATTACCAGGTAGGATTTAAGAGAGAAATCTTAACCAAATGTTTGTGCATGAATTCTGAAACCAACCATCTTTAATACAGCTTTCATATGGCCAAGCATTGTAATAGGCCAAGCAAACCTTTCTTAGGTGGAAACTCATTTCAAAATATACCCATTGTAATTTGCAAAATTTTTACAAAATAAAACGGCTTGTTTTTAAAAAATTTGCAAAATTTTGCAAAATAAAACGGTCTGACTTTACAAGAGCTAAATAAATATGTTCTAAGGTTATTTTTTTCTATTTATTTTTAAGTTCTGAAGGTAATTTTTCTTCTAGATGTCGATGAGTGTTTGGAGGGAACAGACACCTGTGACGAAAACTCTGAGTGTGTAGATAAAACTCCAAGCAATGAAGATATTGCAAAATTCCTGTGTGAATGCAATGAAGGTTATGAAAAAGCTCCAGATGGGAGCTGCCAAGGTAAAAATAAAAAAACACATTTTTGTCGTTATTTCATATTAACTTAATTTAACTGTGGATAATCGAGCTCCACAAAGTTTTTTTAAAACACCTTCTAATTTGTATAGACAGCGTAGAAGGACCATAAACTGAAATTTTGACTCCAGAAAACATATTATTATTTATATTGTCACGAATTTTCGGTAAAAACGTTTATTCACTGACAGGAATCTTACATTTTGACTGCTGAAACTCTCATCTCAACTAGATGATAGATCCGGTCCTGTGGGCTTGGGCTTGGTGTTGACGTGACTTAGTGGCGTCCTTTCTCCTTGTGCGGCGCCTTTTTTAGCAGTTGCAGTTTTCTTCCAGCTTATAAAGAGTAAAGTACTAAAACTGAGTAAAGCGCTCAAATCGCGGCTTTTATACCCGTTCTCAAACCAACGCCGTTTTATTAAAATTATCAACCGCACAACACGGACGGCGCACACTACCTGAGCGTTACAATATTTTCATAATTACCGATGATTTTGTGAGTGCCTTTGACAAATAATATATTTGTAACAAATAAAATGATTATTATTTACTTACACTGTTCACTAATCAAGTTTTATTTAAAGATATAAATGAGTGTACTGCTGATGCTAGTGGTGAACTATGTAAAGATGATTCAACGTGCGAAAACACTGTTGGCAGTTTCAAATGTAACTGCAACGAAGGTTTTAAAGACGTGGACGGAAAATGTGAAAGTAAATTGTTAAACACTATCGACCGAAATTTCGTAAGGAATAGTTTGCATACAGTTTTGCTAAAAAGTACATTCGCAACTGTCTAAGCACCTGAATTTTGTGTTGGGAAACCGCGCGAAAACTACTGAACGTACTATTACTGAAATAAACATCATACGAAACGATCAATCAACTGCGTGCCAACCATTCTTATGCAAATTATTTCTTACGTTACTTTTGTCGATTGTTTGACTTTTTTTATCGGTAATTTTTACATTAAACACAATAATTATTTTAACAAACTTGCAGTTAATAAGATTATTCTTTTAATCAATTTAGAAACGCTGTTCCTAACTTGAAAAAACGTTTTATAACGTACTGATTTTACTGTTGTGTTTTGAGTAATTTTCGTATATTTATGTTTTTATAGAAGCGGGAAAAATTTGTTTTTTAAAACATTTAAATAAAAATTTAAAACTTCAATTTTGAATTTAATTACAAAAATCAGAAAAAAGTAATATATATATACACTATTAATACTAAAAAATTTCATTGGTTATTACTGGAAACTGGCTAAATACAAAATCAATATATGTGCTTTTTCTGTCGTTGATAAATATTTTTTGGTACGTTGATAAATATTTTTTGATAGTAAAAATTGATAGATAAACACAAAGACCACATTTAAATGCGCTTAATTTTGGTTTACGTCAATAAATAGAGGCAGTTATTTTTTACAGATATTGACGAGTGTGAAGAAAATATACACAATTGCCCAGTCAACACAAAATGCAACGATTTAAAGCCCAGCGAAGATGATCCACGGAAATTTGAGTGTGAATGTGTGGAAGGTTACATTCTTAATGAAGCGTCTGGCATCTGCGAGGGTAATTCATATTGTGATATGAATACCTTTTTATATTTGCAAAAACCAATAAAAACATGTGATATAGGCAAAATAAGAAAGTTATCCTTTGTTTCTGAATACTTTTTAGAACGTTGGTTTTAAATGCCACTTACAGCAATCCATTAAATGTTATTGATTTTTGCCGCTCACAATAAATTAGGCAATTAAAACGCCTTACTAAAAGTTTTAAAATAAAATTTTTAATTAAAGGTTATAAACATAATATACAATTTAATGTTTTTTATAAATGATTCTTAGCATATTTACAGCCTCCTATTCATGGTGTAAAAGTTACTGTACGCAACACGTAAGGATTTTAAGGACCTTCAAAATGTCATATAGTATTCGTGATCACATCATATATGTTTTGTTCCGTGGGAGAGGTTGTGGGAGGAGCAGTGGCAAAGCAGGGCTTCAAAATGCAGTTGCGAATATGGTTAAAAAAATGCCCAGTGCCGGGGCATTATTAAGCGGCGCCGCTGCATAATTAGACAAACGCGGGCGTCCCTTTATTCATGCGGCGACCCTTTGTGCGCGCGGGATTACTTCCATTTGGAACAAGGGATTTTTTGACTAGCGTGAAGTAGCATCTTCTGTTTAATTACAATAAAATCAATTTAAACCGACAGGTTTTTCAGATGAAAACGAATGCGAAGGTCCTCACGGTTGCAAGGACGACCAAGTTTGTGTTAACGAACCAGGAACATTTAGATGCGACTGCAGGGCTCCCGATTACCAACCTAAGGCCGATGATCCATCTAAGTGTGAAGGTACAAATAACACACACACAAATGGCACATTTAATATATATAATAATAATATTCTTTATACAATCATACTAATTAATTAATTTTCTTAATATTTTAATTTTTAACAAGACCGTAAACGATTGGCGTTTTAACTTCTATTGATAAAAATATAAATATGATTTTTTGTCATTCATTTTAAAAGTAAAATTTTAAACAAAAATAATTTTACTTTTTACTAAACTTACACCTGCCTTCTAATATGTATTTGCTTTAACAGATGAAGAACTGGTCTTTCTCCCCTGTCTGTCTTCAAGGCAGTTTATAATGCTTCCTACTAACGTCCCACCTACTAACTTCCTGCCTGCGAGGTAGGTTTTACTTGCTCCTTATAGCCTCCAATATATTAAATGCAATTTCAACAGCCGTCCTTACCATTGTAATAATATTTTCAGCAATATACATATTTTTAAACCTTCAGTTGTATGTTTTTGTAGTATAATAATATTGTTATTATACCTTTAGATGTGGATGAGTGTGCATTTGGTCAAGATGATTGTTCTGATATCGAAATTTGTGTCAACCAAGAGCCTGGATTTGAATGCATTTGCAAGGAAGGCTACAAGAGAGACGGAGAAAACTGTGTTGGTATAAATTAACTTTTTTTTTAATTAAGTTCATTCTTGGTCTGTGATTTTTTTTTCATACAATTTATTTTTGTATTTATAAATAGTATCCAGAAAAAAGTCTTCATTTTAAGTAATTAACAAAAGTAAAAATATAAAAAAAAACATTTTTAAAGAAAAAAAAAATTTTTTTAAGTAATTAACAAAAAAAAAAGCAAGACGAAATATCAAATTTATAAAAAAAAAGTTATTTGTTATTAAAAGATGATTTATTACTATGTATGTATTTTAATATACTAAAGTCAAAACAATTAATTAAATAATTATAAATAATAATTTTATATAACTATTAATAATAATTATAAATGATAATTTTAAAAAAATCTAATAATTAGGTAAATTTTGCAATAAAAATCTGCATGATGTTTCTAATAATTTTTTTTTAAACTAAAACATTTAAACGTTAATTAATTAAAGACATTGATGAGTGTGAAGAAGAAAGCTCAGACGAAGTTTGCCAGGACCATTCTACTTGTGTCAACAACGAAGGAAGCTATACTTGTGTTTGTAATGAAGGCTTTAAGCTACTTGATGGCAAATGCAAAAGTAAAATTTAGGGTTTTGTAATCCTTCTATTATTCTCTTATCAATAATATCTTAAAGTTTTAGCGTAATTTCTTACAGAAAGATGAATCAAAAAAAAATATTTACTAACAATCAAATTATCGACATTATAGAATAGGTAAAATGAATATAATTGGTTTACATAATCAATCACTGCATTCTATTATTTCGCAAATATTACTGCGAGTAAAATTTTTGAATTTGATTTTTTTTAAAAACTAAATTCAAAAATTGGGACTTTGAGTTGTGCTAAAACATGCGATCATTTTTATGATAGTCGACAGTTGGTAAGAGATGGTTTGGACTTATGTTCAAACTTAAATTTTTTTAATTTAATTTTAAAATGTATATCTTTAAAGGTGCGGTACCGAGTCAAACTTTTTGTCTTCAATTTTGATTATTATTTGTGAAAATCTTACCCCTGACCCCAATAGCCCACAAAAATTTTTTCAACAAAACATCTCCAGTGGTTCAGGAGTGGCGTTTTTCTACAACTCTGTACATGAAAGATTTCTCAATGTGTATAACTATTAAAGTTTTAAATTATGCACTCAAAAAAGCGGCTATTTTCTACTTTAATTTGACACCTTGATTGTTAAAATTGGTGCAGTATTTGTCGAGATATTGCGTTTCTCGTACACAAGACCCTCGACTTTTTCGCTAAAAAAAACCAAACGACGGCAGTGAATTGATAAAGTTGGCCCAACATTTTTGCCGTCACTTCGATTTTTAGCGAAAAAGTCACGGGTTTTGTGTACGAGAAACACAATATCTCGACAAATACTGCAGAAATTTTAACAATCAAGGTATTGAGTGGAAATTAAAATCAAATCAAATAAATGATCAATAAATAAATAAACAAATAAATAAATAAATAAATAATCAAATAAAATCAAAATTAAATTAAAAAGTAGACGCTCTCATTCAGTGCATAGTTTGTAACTTAAATCGTTATACTCATTGAGCAATCTTTCACGTACAGAATTGTCAAAAACGCCGTTTTTGGGGGGTCTTAACTTAACTGCTGAGCTGCTGGAGATATTTTGTTGCAGAGTTTTTTGTGGTCTATTGGGAACAGGGGTGAGGTTTTCAAAAAAAATTATTAAAATCAAAGACAAAAATTTTGACTTCGCACCGCACCTTTAAGCTAAGTTTTAACTGTTTTAGACATTTTTAGTTAAACTAAACCTTGGGTGTTATATTTATTTTCAGAATGAAAACTGTTTACTTAATTTTTATTCTGCAATTTTTTTAATTTCTTCAAGTTTAAGTTTTTCATAAACATTAACCGCATATTACTTTACAAAACAACACAAGTTTTATCAATAAATGACTTTTTCTTTTTTGTTTATATTATTGAATTGTACTAGTTTGTGGTCTTGTTTTTCTCTAATGGAAAATTTAACAAAAAAATGCAATAAGTATTAATATACTTGGAATCATTTTTGTTCCTTCTATTCATATTTAAAAAATATTTCTACCACTTACTATACTGTTGAACCAAACTATACTTTTCTACCAAAGTCGACTCAAGTATTAAACTGTTTTAAACCTTTATTTAGACGTAAACGAATGTGAAGAAGGTTTGGCTGTTTGTGATGAAAAGGCATACTGCGAAGATAGAACACCATCAGATGATAATCCTGATAAATACGACTGTATATGTGATGAAGGATATGAAAAAGTGGACGATAAATGCGAAGGTACAAATAAAAAAAACTTATTTTTGTGTGTGTTTAAAAAAATAAATATTGCTGAGGCATCCCATTACGTGAATTGCTTACTTGAAAGGATGAAGTGTTAAAACCAAAAATTATAAACCTAAAGAAATTATATATTTTGTTCAAACTATAATAAAATTTTACTTGTAAAAACAACACGTGTAAAAAGGATATAAATATGTACATATGGATGAAACTCCTCATTATTCTAATTATTTTTTTTAATTCTCGTTGTTAGCCCAATTCATTTCTTCCATCTACTTAATTTATCAACTTTCTATGTGTGACTGCAGAAAACATATATGTTATATATCTGCTTTTTTTGTTTTTTTCTTTCTGTTTTTAATATAAAAAACATGAGCTTAATTATGAACCTCAATATTACAGATGTCAACGAGTGTGAGCTGAATGGCGGAGAAAAAGTTTGTGATGACAATGCGGTTTGTGAAAATCAAATCGGAAGCTATGCATGCAACTGCAAGGACGGTTACAGAAAAGTTGATGGAAAATGCGAAAGTCAGTTTTATTAATTTTAAATAAAGCTAACATTTAATCTTAATATTGGTTTAATTTTCGTTTTGTTTTTGAACCACAAGCAAACACAAGTAAAATAAAATTCACCTCAAAAGCAATATTACTTCAACTAAATAAGTTGTGATATGTGTATTGATTCACTTTTACTATGTGTATTGATAAATCATAGATATTGATGAGTGCGAAGAAAACACCCACGACTGCCATCCAAAGGCCAACTGCAAAGACAAGAAACCCAAAGATGACGAGCCAGCCAAATTTGAATGCGAGTGCATGAAAGGCTATGAACTAGATGATGAAGGAAACTGCGTCGGTAATTTGCCATTTTACTGATTTTTTAATTTGTGATATTAGTTTGGGCTGGGACTGATTTGTGTTTATTATATTGTCGGGTTTGATATTGTGCGGGATATATGGAGTAGCTTGCTCTTGGCTTCTTTTGAAGGTTGGAAAATGTTTCTGATGCGTATCTGGATGCGGTGAAAAATGGTAAGAAATTTCTTTTATTAGGGTGGAGATAAGACGCGGCTTGGTATGCTGTTAAATACTTTTCTGAGTTTTTTCTGAGTTTGAGAATTCGGCTCGTTTTTTTTTTATGATGCGTTATGCGCGCGTTTTCAGATTTTGCGTTTTGGCCGCTATACCTGTCGGATTATTTCTTTGTTTTTGCTTCTGCTAAATATAGATATTGATATATCTGATGTTAATGTCGTTTTTTTCTCGTTCTACATAAAATTTTTTTTCGGTATGGACATTTTTTGGGGTTAAAAAAATGACTTTTTTGTTTTTATGTTTTGTTTAAACTGCAATCTATACTAGGCGCTACGAATATTTTTTGATTCGTTTGTGAAAAAACTATTATCGTTATGGTGGGGCTATGACTTTGGGTTGGGAATTTAGATTGGTGATTTTCATGGTTAATGCCGCACAGAGGCGTGTGGAAATAAAATTTTGAAAACCATTTAAATGAATTCTATGATTTCGTTTAGTTTATAAATAATAATTTGTTTTGGTAAACTACATGGCAAGTTCTAACACATTTCTTTTAAACTTGAAATTTCATGAAAAGAGCTAAAAAATTATTATGACTTCGTTTTTTATTGTTTCATGCACTGTACTGTGGGCTTGCGCACTGTTTTGCTTGGTTGTTTTTTTCGATTTTTTTATAAATGCTGCTATGCGTTTCCTGGATTTACTTTTAAATTTGTGTGCTTCTTTGCTACTTTGCATCTCGTAATGCAGGCGCGCGCTGTTGAATTTCGCTTGCTACAGGGGGATTTTTTTAATTCCTGTTCTCTCGCAGCGTTAGTTATTGCACGCTGGAAGTAAAAAATAATATGTAATTCTTCGATTTCAAAGGCTCTGTAGTATGTCTCGATTTCACTTCCATTACTCTCTCTACATACCCCCCCCGTCGCCTCTTCATTGTTACCTCTGGGGAAACTTAATATAGCATAGCATTTTCAAACAGATTTCTTTATTAAAAGATTACATTTTTAAAAAAATTACACTTTTGCAAAACGTTACATGCATGTCTAAATAGACGTAATGTCTGTGTGTGTGTGTGTGTGAGTCTGTATGTGTGTCTGTGTGTTCTAACTCTCTACTACCACGGATTAGGGTGAATGAGGTATCGTTGGAACTTACAAGAAGGTATCGTAGGGGGTTGAAATTTTGAAACACTTACATGGACATTTCTATACTGGAGCGCGTTTTTCACAAAAGGGGCCATGGATTTTGGCTTAAAAAATTTTTTGACTCGAATTGGCTTAACTTATTGGAAAGAGTAATTAGGAATGTAAATAAAATATCATAATTTTTGAAAAAATGACATGGACATATTTATACTGGACCGTTTTTTTTTATTAAAAAAAGGAATTACTTGCTCACACACAAAAGGGATTGGGCTAAATGAGATATGATTGAACTTCGGTCGGAGAATGTCATAAAGAGGTTGAAATTTAGAGAAAAAAACTGCATGGACATTTTTAGCTGGAAAACTTTTTCACAAAAAGGGGAACTATGGATTTTGAAAAGTGAAAATTTTTTGTCTCTTAATGACTAGACTTATTGGAAAGAGTAATTAGACAATATGAAAAAAATGTCATGTTTTTTGGTAGGATTAACATGGACATCTTAATGCTGGACATCGTTTTTTCGCTAAAAAAGAGGACGACTTCTTAAGATAATAAGATGTCGCTGTAATACTACAAAAAACATGACTTTTGGTTTTATATCTGCTAATTATTCTTCAATAAGTTCGAGTATCAAAGAAAAAAATTTTCACTTTTCAAAATGCATAGGTTTTCCTTTTTGTAAAAATGTTTTGTCAGGCTGAAAATGTATGCAGTTTTTTTTTCTCTAAATTTCAATCTCTTATAGCGTTCTCTGACCACTAGTTTTGAATCATCTCATTTAGCCGATATTTGTGGTTGGTGAGCAAGGTAATTCTTTTTTTAATGAAAAAAAAAACGTTGTCCATATAAATATGTCATGTTCATTTTTTAAAAATTATGATATTTTTGGATTTACATTGCTAATTACTCTTTCCAATAAGTTTAAGAATTCTGAGTAAAAAATTTTAATTTCAAAATCATGGGGGCCCCTTTTCATGAAACCGGTATCTCGGCGCGTCAAAAATGTCATGTAGTTGTTTCGAAATTTCACCCCTTTTCGATACTTCTTGGTTTAAGTTTTCAACGATACTCATTCACCTAATCGTGGGGTGATAAAGAAGTTGCAGGGACGCGCGGACACAGAGCGAGACTCACACACACACACACAACATTCGTCTATTTCACGTGCATGTACGTTTTGTGCGAAGTTGTAATGTTTTTTTAAAATGTAATCTTTTGGAATACGAAGAGAAATCTATTTTTGAAATGCTATGGGGCGTGCTAAGTTTTTCGCCAGAGTGTAAGGACATGAAGAGAGGGGGTGAGAGAGAGATGGGAAGTGAAATGCGGAGCTACAGGAGGCATAATGCGGGGAAGAATTACATCTGATTTTTTACTTCCAGCGTAGAATAACTGGAAGCTGCGGAGAGAACAGGGGAATTGAAAAAAATTATCTAAAAAGCAACAAGCGCGGGCGCGGCTTTCATTACAAGATGCAAAGTAGCAAAGAAGCACACAAATTTAAAAGTAAATCGCAGTGAAACGCATAGCAGCATTTATAAAAAAATCGAAATGCCAACAAAACAGTGGTGTAGTTACACTACAAAGCGGGCAGTGAAACAAACAAAGTCATAATCGTTTTAGCGGTCTTTTCATGAAATTTTAAATTTTTTGGAGGGACATGTGTTACTTTGCCGTGTAATTTTCAAAAACAGACTATTATGTTATAAAGTTAAAACGGAATAAATTTCAGTTGTTAGTTGGTGTTTTTCAAAATTTTTATTTCGCACGATTATTTATAGCAGTGCATTAACCAAAAATCCCAAAAAATGCCAATTAGACCAAAGTTTATAGGCTTATTATAAGCTCAATAATAGTTTTTTTGCGGCGAAGGAAAACTAAAAGATTGCTGTGCGCCTAGAATACATTTTTGGCAGTTTTGTGACAAACATTAAACAAAAAAGGTCATTTTTTTGGCGAAAAATTTTGGGGGTCATACCTGAAAATTTTTTTGTGTCAACGAGAAATACAGATTTTTGTCTGCAATTGTCAATTCGTCCCTTCGAGCAGGAAGCAAAACAAAAATGATTCCGGACATGTCTAGCGCGGTCAGAAATTGGCGCGAGATGCGCGAACCGCGCGCTTTGCGCTCTAATTGAGCGAGCCGTTCCTCAACTTTCAGAAACTCAAAGTTGTTTTAACGGCGTCAGCGCGTTTCTATCTCGTCTAATAAGTTTTGTTTTTGGGCCGTTTTCCCGCTAGTGTATACTCTCGAGACTTTTTCCTAACTTTCTTTTTCAAAAAATAGCAGAGTCTAAGCTATGCTTGCATATATGTCCCCCGCGCCTATTATTAAACTGTTTATGATGTATTGACGTTTTAGTATTATCGCAGTGTATCAACTATTTAAAACCGCTAAACTATACAATAGTCCTGAATAAGGGTTTTTTAGTGTAGGAAAAGGGTACAATGACTACTAGCGACAATCGTATGTAGGGGGAAAATTAAAAACAGCAAGCGACTAGTACATTTTACGGTTTAAAATATTTCAAATATTTTCAAAGTTTCTTAAACACTTCTTACTATTACAAAAGCAAAATTTTTTTTGGGGATTTTTAGTTTTTTGCCGCTTTGTAGGTACGGCTGGCGCTGGCGCTAGAAGCTGGCGCGTTTGGTATCCAACTTTTTAATGTTTCAATTGGAGAAAATGATTCTATTTAAAGGTTTGGAATGGGCTTTTTAAAATAATTTTTTGAATTTTAAATAATTTTTAACCAAAATATTAAACAAAGCCTATGTAGGTTTGAAATTGGTTTCAAGAAACAAATTTCAGCTTTATTTTTGCTAATTTAAAATCATTGTTCACGAAAATACTATTTTAGTGATGATTTCTTAGTTATTTTAACATTTAATTAAAAAACCAAACCTTATTTAGCATAAACTGGTACTCTCTAAAACATCTTACTGGTTTTGACTTTTCGAAGTGCATGCTCTAACAGTAGATATATCGCACATCGTCAACCAAAACGGTTTTTTACTGGCATTCTAGTAAAAAAATACTGGTTGCGTCAGTAACCAGTAAAAAAGTTGTTGGTTTCACCGGAAACCAGTAACTTAAAGAGTGTTACAGTTACTGGTTACCAGTGAAACCAATAATTTTTTTACCGGTTACTGACGCAACGAGTATTTTCCTACTGGTATGCCAGTAAAAACCCGTTTTGGTTGACGTTGTACGATATATTTACTGTTAGAGCATGCAATTCGAAAAGTCAAAACCAGTAAGATGTTTTAGAGAGTATATTACCTGTGCAGCTGTTTTATTAGTTATGTACATTAATTTTGATAATTTTTGTCATGTATTTTATTTGTGTTTTATGTTTGTTTTAAATAACCGTACTTTATCTAACTAATAAATAAATAAATAAAAAATATTAAAGTACTTCAACATAGTGAAACATATCATCATGTAGCAATTTTAATTAACTATAGGCTTAAACTTAAGAAACTAAAAAACTACGATTTATTTTAATTTTTTTTCTTTTTGCACCCTCTCTTGTACAGTAAAAGACGCTTATTCAGAAATTGTCTATAAAAAAAGCTGTATAACAAATATTGACCTTTTTTACACATTTGTAAATATTTTAAAAATTTTTCTAGTGATCTTTTAGACGTAGATGAATGCAACGACAATGAGAAGTGTGGAGCCAACCAACAATGCATCAATGTTGAAGGAGGGTTCGCGTGTGCTTGTGTGGAAGGTTTTAATGAAGATGAAGATGGAAAGTGTATAGGTAATAATTATCATATAGCAATAATAAGATTATTTAAGAAAATATTAATAAATTAAATAAGTGATTTTGTTTTGTTATAATAAGAATCATAAAATCATAAACTTATCGCGTGACAAATTTCATAAGAAAGTTTAACAACTAGCTGTTAAAGTCGGTGGTTAAAGTGTGGTTAAACTGTGGTTAAAGTGTAAAATTGTGTTTTTTAAGAAATCTAAAAAAGCCCTAAACAATTACTAGCTTTTATTTTGATAATATATTTGATTTAATACTAGTGTATTTGTCAAGAATGTCGATATTATTATCAAAAATATGATCTATGCTTTTTTGCCCATGGTGTGTTCTTGAAAATGCTAATTTATTTAATCATATAAGTTGGCGTGTTTCAGAAGGATCTCGCTATTTTTCTCGTGTATAGCTAAAAAACACATTTTTTTTTAAATAAGATAAAAAAAGACAGTTTATACAAAAAATTTATGAAAATGACAATAAAAATTAGATTTAGGTCAATTTGGACTGGGATTTGAATTGTTTTGGCGAAAAAACACTGTTACGTTCTAT